>BMAV01001358.1:68899-88333 GCA_019973955.1 Trichonephila inaurata madagascariensis | reverse complement strand
CTAATGGTCAAGGTAGTTGACTCGTGGCTGGCGTGTCATGAGTTCGAGACCAGTACCGCTGAAGACCCGCCATGTAGGAAAGTGTTATACACGTTAAATTTGTTCAGAGCTCAAACATCTTCCCGTTGGTGTGATGTGGTATTTGAGAGAGGAGGATGCCTGCTCAGGTGTCGTCCTTGACCATGGTTTAAAATTATGTTGTCCGTCGTCAAAACCCCTCCTGTAGCTGAACAGTGAAATGAATATTCACTCACTCACTGATTTCAATGTGTGTTGCTCGCGTAGAGAATTTTGCCTCTTTTGTGTGATAAGTATTATAGTTCATAAAAATTTTATGAACTTAAATGCGATGAATTTAAGTGAGAAAACAACCAATATTTCTTCAAAGTTGTCTTATCGGTTGCTGCTGAAGATAAAAGTTATATATAGAAAAAGCTATGGTCAAATAAATAGGAATTTCAACAATCTTTAAATTTTAAACTGAGTGTATATATAGTGAGAAAGAGCACTCTAGCATTGAATATATATTTGTTTATATTAGAATTTGAAATATATAAATTAGAGTTTTAATTATTGTAGAGTAAAAAATCAATTTTAGAATTGGGGTTTGAGAGCCAGTATTGGAATGAAATACTCTTGAATGTACTACATCTTTCAAATTACTTAGATTGAAAAATTCTTACATATAAAAACGGCTTATATAGTTACTTCGAAAACTTATATTTTTTATATGGAAAGAGAAAAAAAGCTCTAAAAAGTATATTTGATTGAATATGTTATTCGAATTTGAACAAATTTGTTCGATTTGATTTTTATTAACTTTGCACTCTGAAAGTATACAAGGGCTGCATTGACGACGATCCCGGTAACGCTGTACCTGGGTCAGTGACGAGAACGACTCTTGAGGTAGCTCCCCCACTCTCCAGCTATCCACACCACATCAATAACCTCACTTCGGGCCTCGATAGATTTAGAAAATATCAGTATTTCCTCATAGAGGATCTTTTTAATGGCACCAGGACTCGAACTCACTATACTCGACAATGCCGGTCACGAGTTTGCGACCATGACCGTTCCGCTGCAGCATCCATGATCAGGGGCGTAACGTACACCCCGCAACACCCGCATTGCGGGCAAGGGTTCTAGTGGTCCCCAGAGCCTGACTGCCGTCAGGTATCTACCCCTTGTAAAATCCAACTTGGGGGCCCAAAACCTCACTTTGCAGGGAACCCACATGTTCTCCGTTACGCCACTGTCCATGATATTAAATTTGTTACTTATTTGTTCAAGGTAGTTAATGTATTTTCATAACTATTGTGTGTTTATTAAGTTAAAGTAATATTAATGATGGTTTATGAATTATTTTAGTTTAAAAAAAGAAATGAAAGACATATTCGCGTGCCTGAAAGATACTTTCACTGATATATTATAGCTAATTTCGTTTTGTAGTGGTTTATTTCTTCTTAATATAAGATGTTGGTTTTTGTATTTAGTAACATACACATGAAGAGGGGTTGGTGGAGATCCCCCCCCCCATGAACTAACAAATTTTTGATTTTTACTATAGAGAGTATTTGGGAGTTTCGTTTGTGCGTTTTTTAGTATGCACCCTCGTCCTCAACCCATCCTTAGGAGAGATCTGTGTACGCCACTTTTTGCATGCAAAATACAAATATGATGCTTTTATTCATGATTTGGATAGATTTGTGTTTTTTAACAAGAATATTTCTAAAAACGAAACTAAAAAAAAATAACACATTTGAGCGCTTGTTTAGAATCTATATAAAATAAAAAAAGTAGGTGCTTACGTAAAACAGTGCTTCTCAAACTTTAAATATTTGCACCCCAATAGTCAATCATAATTTTCATCGCGCCCCCCCATACAATAACAATGTATTGAATTAAATAATAATGTACTTTGACACGCTAAGGCTATAATACAACTTTAAGTTCTTAAGTGCCACCGGGGTGCATCAACGTCTCACGCTCAGCCAGTGCATTAATTGCCCTGGACGTATATATACGTTTTTCTGAAGTACGATCTTTTCTGTGTACTGTTATGTATAAAGTTATTCCGAAGGCTTTGAAATGCAATAAAAGGACCTTTACAGAGTTTGCGACTGATTTACTTATTTCAGAGGATTTTACTTATTTATTCATTTTCTTCCCCCCCCCCTTTCCAATGCACCACTTACGCTTGCCAAAGTGTTAAAAAATGGTGGCATTGGGGAGAGAATCTCGTAATTTTTAATCTGCATTTCAGGGATTAATTATAAGCCGTACACATTATCAAGATAAGTGTTAATTTTCGTATATAATTTTGTATGTGACAAGCCCATGGGGTTCATGGTAATTATTAAATTTGTTCTTAACTTAGTATTCATAAATTAATTATAAAATATATTGTGCAGTACTGATATATTTATAAGTGTATTTTATCAGAGTGTAAACGTGTTTTATTTTTTATTATCTTAGATTGTATTTTGTTTGTTTACTTTCAGTAAATTAATAACTTTTTTAAAATAATCTTTTGTTTTCGACTTTTCGATATACTCGCGCCCCCTTCGTAGAGTTATCACGCCCGCTTAGGGGGGGGGGAGGTGCGTCCCACAGTTTGAGAAACGCTGACGTAAAAGCATTGCCATTTTTGACACTTATAGAATTCACATTGAATATCCTAATTAAATACTATAGTATACGTAGAATTATATGTACAGCGGTCAAAAAAAGTGTTCGACAGGCAACGATTTCTGCGAAAATGGACTTTAAGCACCTTACTATGGAAGAACAACGAAACTATGTTTTGTTATTTGTTGCATATAGCAGTTCAGTTTCTAATGTAGAATTTTTGTGTTTAAAAAAACAAACCTAAGCAAAAAATCCCCGTTATAATTTTCAAAAGTAGTTTGGCAAGCAAAATAAGTATTCGACATAGGAAGCTTTGATAAATTTTTATACCGAGAAGCAAAAATACCGTTAAGTGTGGTTGCAAATTTTTGTAATTCAAAGAATTTGGACTATTTCTGAGGGCATTTATAAGGTTTTATTTAAGAATTGAGAGCAAGATGGGTCGAAAACTAGGACAGTTATCAGTGGAAATTAAAAATGTAATTATAATGCACTCTAAAAAATGGTTCACCTGGAAACAAAATTTCTGCTACTGTAAATAAGTCAAGAACTTGTATACATTATGTAGTTAAAAAGTATAAAGAGCAAAATTCGGTTGATAACAAGCCAAGATTTGTTCGACCAAAAAAATTTTCCGAAACGGTGGAGCGATGGTTTGTACGTGAAATTAAAAAGGAACCCAAAACCAATGCATCAAATTTGGCAAAAGTTACCAAGGATTATTTGAACATCGACGTTACGCCCCAAACTGTTCGAAATTACCTGCATAATGATCGATTTAAGGCTAGAGCTGCTCGAAAGAAGCCATATATAACTAAAAAGAACCGAGTGCAAAGACTGGAATTTGCTAAAAAATATGCAAACCAGTAGAATTCTGGCACAATGTAATTTTTGCAGACCTGAGCAAATTTAACCTTTTTGGATGAGATGGCAAAATTATAGTGTACAGAAAACGCAATGCTGAGATGGAAGAACGAAGTATGGTGTCCACAGTAAAACATGGAGGAGAAATAATAATGGTTTGGGGGTGTATGGCGACTTCAGGAGTTGGTAATATTGTCATAATTAACAGCATAATGGACTATCAGCATTATATACAGATTTTAAAAGAAAATTTACGTGCTAGTGCTGAAAAACTGGGAATCGAGGAGGACTACCAGTTTTACCAAGACAATGACCCCAAACACTCCACTCAAAATACAAGGCTTTGACTGCTATACATTTGCCCCGAAATTATAAAAACACCTGCCCAAAGTCCAGACCTCAACCCTATTGAGCAAATGTGGAACGTATTGGAAAAGAGATTAAGAGAACGCCATTTTTCGAACAAACATCAAATGGGGGAAATCCTTTAGGTATCCGATTACGTTCGGAACCGTGATTTTAAAAAAGCGCATAAATGGATAATTTTCATGATATTTAGTGTCACTTAGATTAGAATACATGCATAAAATTGTTTTAAGGACATTTTGGCAAAACAAAAAGTTATTTAAATACAATATTTCGGCAAAAAACTAACTTAGAATAACCTTTTTTCAAAATGTTCTCCTTTTGTGAAAAATGCTTCTATCACATTTTAATGTTTTGCCTGTATAAAGCTCAGACCACTTTACAGAGGCTCAACTAGAAGTTTTGAAAAATTCACATTATTTTCAGAGTTACTACCTATTGAAATAATTATCGGAGTTTCTTTCTTAAAATTGCTTCCCTCTATTGTCATAAAATATGGATAAACCCACTTCTAAGTTATATATTTCAAAAATTCTCTAGTTGAGCCTCTGTAGAGAGGTCTGAGCTATATACAGGGAAAACATTATAATAGAAGCACTTTTCACAAAAGGAGAACATTTTGAAAAAAGATTATTGTAAGTTAATTTTTTGCCAAAATATTGTATTTAAATAATATTTTATTGTAATACTATTCTTAAAACAATTTTATAACATAACATTTTCAAACATAATTTTTTGTCAAAATGTCCTTAAAACAATTTTATACATGTATTCTAATCTAAGTGACACTAAATATCATAAAAATTATCCAATTATGCGCTTTTGCAAAATCACGGTTCCGAACGTAGTCGGATACCTTAAAGAACAATGGTCAAAAATTGACCAACAGGTGACAGAAAATTTGGTTAAATCGATGCTGCAGCTTTTAAAAGAAGTCATCCGTCGAAAAGGAAGAGATACTAGATATAAGTTTTATATTAACTGTATTATTTTTACATCTTGTCGAATACTTTTTTTGCTTGTATAACTGTCTTTGAATGTAATAATGGTGATTTTGTTAATTTATTACATTTTAACATATTGCAAAAGATGCTGCATTTAATACTTAATGATTTTTGGCTTAAAATCAATAAAAATTGTTTTGTTTTTTCATACAGTTTTTATTTATTAATTCAATATATGCAGAACTCTTCGCATGTCGGATACTTTTTTTGACCATTGTATTACAGTTTTAAAATAATCGAAGTTCTTTAAAAAAATTAAGCAACATCGTAAATTGAATATTATTACATTTTATAGGTCAATGGATATTATATATAGTTTAATAATTTAAATTATTATTATTAGTTTTGATAGTATGATATCACACTTAATAGTAGCTGGTGAGTGCTTTGTCGAATATAAACTGGCAGATCTAAATTAATTAATGATCATTTTAAAACTAGAAAGCGTACAAATTCTGTCAAGGAAACTGCAGCAGATATTTCATTAATCAAACTTATTGAAAATTCCTCACTCTGTTTTTCCATCAATACATCATTTATATTGAGTAAGAATCAGTCTCATATATTCGTTAACGCATTAAATCATTTTCCTGAACGATCTACCGTCCGAGAAACAAATTACGTTCAATTGGAATTTTATTAAATTTCATTTTCTCCAGGAAATTAACAGCATCCATTGTTAAATTGTTTCTTCCGTGTGTTCGTATTTGTTGGTGTTCTCAAATTTATTCATTCGTTTCATAGATATTAAGGTTGATCCTGATTCGATTTGATGTGCAATGATTCTGTTGATTCTTTAGATTGAGAAGCTTTCTTTGTACAGTGCTATGGATAAAAGCCCATAATAATTAAGCTAATGATAGTTCTGGCAATAAATTGAAGCTAAAATCCATATAATAGATGAGTATAATCTTTTCAACCATAAAAATTGGCAAAATTCCAGCCAGACTTAAATAAATGAAAATGCTTTATTAGTGAAATATTGCATTGTTTGGTGACATTTTTTTCTGATTTAGAAAAAATTATTGGGGAAATTTTGTACAAATGACTTTCAGTAACTAAAAAAGAACTTGAGAAAACGATTTATGGGGATAAATTTTCTCACTTATTACTCTCGATAGATACTGTTTTTATCTACTTTTTAATCAAATTAAAATAAAGTCCTGTTTAGCTGTATTATTTTAGCACATGGAGATGGACAGGTAACATAATAGTAGGAACGTATTGAATAATTTGAAACCTTTATAATTAATAATGTCATAGACCAGGGGTGGTGAACCTTTATGGATCAACGTGCCATTTTTTCCAAAAAAGTGTTTAGTGAAAAATAGACGTGCCGTCAAATAATTTTGACTTGTGATTTAGGGAAAACAATATAACTAAATACTAACAACACAAAACTTTTTATTTACTACGAAAAAATACTTTTTGCGCTGTATAGTTGTAAACGTTTTATTTATACACGTAATTCAAATTAAAGTAAACATTAGTGTTACTTCTGTTGTTGCAGATTGGATGACAAATAAACTATATTTGGATTGTAACATGTTACTTTTAGTAGAAAGCATGGTGAATTGAAGTCATCTGCCAAACGGTTTCGAAGCATTTGATTATCTTTGCTATGACTCACTTTTTTCATAAGAGGATTTGCGATTTGTTTGAAAATGCCGTTTTACACAGGCAATGTTCTGCATACCAGTATTCCAGAACATAAAACACACACCACTTTGTCGCCTTTACTAATAATGCCATATTTCTAGATTTCCCAAATTTGAAATTCTCTGTTACATTTACTATTTTGCACTTTTTTCTGAACTGGCCATGTTAAAAATCGCAAATATAACACAAATAAAGACTAAAATACAGTTGTGTCAATAGAATTGACTAGGTAGACAAACTTTGCATCATAAGGCTACTAAGGCAAGGCAATAGCGAACGAGTGTGCTCCCCGTGGTTGATCACTTGCATTTGTTTGTAATACTTCATTGTGAATTTTATTATTTTGATATAAAATACAAACCATTTTGATCGCTGACGTGCCCAAAATAGTGTGTCGTGTGCCATCAATGGCACGCGTGCCACTGATTCGCCATCCCTGTCATAGACCTATCAGTATCATTGAGTCAATTCATACCAATCTATCCTTAATGACGATAATCTAGAACAGGGATTCTCAATCACTGTGTCACGGTACTTCTTTGTGCCGTTATTTTTTTTAAACTTATCGATTATACTATTAGAAAAAAAAAATAAAATCCGCAACCGAAATCTTCAACCGTTTCATAGAAATAAACTAAATGTATTCGCGGCGTATCTAACTCATTATTTCATGGATAGATGAAAGTGTATTATAGATAAGTAAAATTCTTTTAAACATATTTTATTGTTAAGTGTGCCGCCAAATTTTGAAATTGTTCAAAGTGCACTGCAAAAGAAAAAAGTTGAGATTGGAAAGCTAAAATCTTATTTTTTTTAACAATTTGGGATTTTTACTTTTTCAAATTGTGTGTAGATTTAAACTTTCTAAAAATACTTTACTTTAACCTCTAGGATAAATAGAAGCCCTTAAAACCTATTTTTATGTGAAAAATGGGTCAAATTTCACTATGTTTGATAAAATATTTCATAAATAATGAAAAAATTCAAGATTAGCTAAAAGCTCATTTCAGTATAATGAAAAAGGTGTACTTTAATTGTATGAAAAATTTCAAACATGTACATATAACAGATTTTGAGAAAAGGTACAACGAAAACAGCCAATTTAGCATTGTCGGTATAGAGGTTTCCTACGCCCCTTAACATCATTAATAGCTTTTTCATACTATTGATATTTATTAGATACTTGAACAATATTCTTTTGATGCTTGTACACTATGCCAGATATTTATTAGATTGATATACATTCATTCAAAGTATTCGATATTTATTTTAACTAGTATTTTTTCGGTTGGATTCTGTTTTAGTTCCTAACTTTATTTATAGTTAACTTGGAGGAATGTTGTCGCATTGATAGAAATACAACGAAAAAAACAGACTTTAATTCTTTATCGCCAGAGGTGTGAACTAAACTAAAATTTTACCTGACTTTTTCGTTTTTTATTTCTTGGCAGTATCACTAGTTTATTTGATTTTCGTACCTGAAAATATTATAATTTCTTGTTATCTGATTTAAAAGGAATGACTTCAACAAAATTATGCAAATTGGCTTGAAACACCAATTTATGTATTTTCATCAAAAGCATGGCTGTTGTTCTTATTGTTACTAATCCAGTACTTAACGGTTACATTGACCTTGGAGACAACACGTAGAAAACGCGCCAAATTTTGTTCCGTCTTTGTATTTGTAGTGAATGTATGTTATCGTATAATATCAATGTGTGTGTTCTTGTTGGCAACACCTTGGAAAAGCAGCTGCCAACCCAAGTACGATAAGTACCAATAATCCTCTAAAGAGAGACCGATGAAGTCACAGAAAACGCTTAAAAAATAGCGCATAAGAAGGGGATTAGAATTTATATCTTAGACCTGGGGTGGGCGGACTTTTCCAGGGTAAGGGCTACTTCTACTGTTTTTAAGGATTTACGGTCCCTCATGTGGAGTAGGTGTGGCTATTCCGTATTAAAATAGTGTTTTCTTTTCTTGTTTTCTTTTCTTTTGTTGTTTTCGACATTGTACCCTCTTTTAAAATATGACACGTCCGACTTTTATAATACAAAAACACAAGTAACACTAAATTGTCAAGTTTAATACCTGAACAACTATGAGCGATTATTAGACCATGGAGCATTGACATATTCAATGTAACGAGCTTGAAACATATGTAAACCAATGGATCATAAACGAAACGTATATATACGATGGCCGAGTCTCACACCATCGCAATACAGGGCATCAAAGTGAGAATCCAAACCCACGGAGTGTTTAAGATGTCTCAATAACCAATCCCATGAAACAGCTAATAATCAACATTTATTCTCTCCTTCAGTCGGTACGTGGGGAAAAATTAATTCATAAGGCTGGCATCGCAGTAATCCCCCCTACCTAGAGCGGCAGTGAACGTATTATGTGTCATCGTGAGCTACTAACGAAGGTACTAATACACATGTGTCCTCTACACATTTATTTTTTGAATCATTTTTGCTGAAGTAAGCGCAGTCGCATCTTTTATGAAAAGCCGATTCTCCATTCTGGCTGATACAGATGTTTCATAAACATGTTTCTTTTAGTATATGCGTCTTGGGACTTAATAAAGACGGTCACCCCAAAGTTTCTTGGTGGTCCACCGGTCGATCGCGTGTTAATTTTGGTCTTAGACGAATGATAAAAGTAATGTAAAATACATACCAATTTGGCTTGAAAATTCATAGAAAAAATAATAAATTTTTGACATATTAGTTTTTTTATAAAAAAAATACACCTTTCAACGTTCCTCAATAGCACTAGTATCTAAGAGGGCTACCCATCCGGTAAAAGTTTTAGTGACGCTGACTGCGGTGTCATAGGGCCTCTGTTCGAACCCCGGAGAAGGCATGGATGTTTGTAAATGTATACTACTAACTAAATGAGTACTCTAAATAGCCGTTGAGCTGCAAGCCCTTTCGTGGGGTTGGGGAAAGGGGAAGAGAGCTGGGAGGCCTCTTACCATCCCCAGGATGTTCGCCCTCTAAATTGGGGTGGAACCAAACCAAATCGTACTCTCACCTGCATGATGCTCAAAGCTAAGGTTAACGACAGGCGTAAAAATCTAGCCATTATCCTCCATGAATTTCGTGGGCCTTGATCTGATGTTACTGTCGAACAGGTGGTATAAGTATTACCAACAACAATATCAAAGTAAATTTTTGGAATTATAATTCGAGATAATTTTAACATAAGTTAAGAAAAAGAGAATTCTTTTTTGCTAGTTTGAACATCATTTTTCGCAAAAATAATTATACTAAATTATAAGATTATTCCACACACATAAAATTTTTATATGACTCATTTAAATTTAACAAAAAAATCTTAACTAATTTTCAAAGGACTTCACATAAATTATTGTATCAATAACGATCTCGTTGGATGAAATGTGGTGAAAAAAATTCTTTTCTATTTCATAAGTGCGTTAGGAACTTAGGAAGTGCGTATTACACCGACGTCTAATTTCTCAAAATAAAAAGATATCGGGAATAGTTGTCTCTTATTGGCTGCATATCGCGGCATTGGGTGACGTCTTTTGATTTGAAGAAAATTGTGTGGTTGATGGTACAATACGTAATTACCATATATGAATATTGACATCTTTTGCATAAATTACTTTAATATGCCTTCATTTTGTGTATATTTCTCATTATATCTCTAGGAAAAATTATCCCAAAACACCCCAAATTGGTAATTTTAAAAATCACGCCAAGCATGGGCTACTCTATTTTTAAAGTGTGCTTTTTAAATGGCGAGGGGGTGTTCCTGGGTGGAACAGGCGATGTACATCGGGAGAGTAATCTCCTGGCAGGATTACCCATGGCATGAAGGCCGTTCCACTATGCTCAGCTAATGTCTGCAGGTGAAGGATCGAAGTTAGTCTTTTACCTATGATGCCAATATCCTGCCAATGTGCTCCAGGTTTTCGGATGAACAGAAGCTGTCAAATTACCCCCTTTACCATAAATACCTGACTTACCTTATTTAACCCTGTCCTTGGACTCCAGGCGGTCACGTTCCATTCTAATTTAATGCCCAATCTCAATAAAATGTTTTACCACCCCGAACTTAAGCAATTGGCTCTGGAGGTGATTGATGGGATTCCACTGGATGCAGTCAAGATATATACTGACGGCAATAAGGGAGAGACAAACACTACTGGCAGTGGAATTTTAATTGAATTACCTGGCCGCATAATCAAAATTCAGAGAAGAAATGCTGATCACGCTTCTGTATTCAGAACGGAGCTAATAGCTATCATTTCATTAATCAACAACTTACTAGACCAAGATTTTTCTGAAATTTAAATCCTGAAAGACAGCCGATCCTCCATCCAACATTTATCGAATTGGCCCTCTATCGGCGACAGCACCAGCAGGAGTATTCTTCACCTTTTTAAAAAGCTTTCAGATCGGCACGCTATCCATCTACAGTGGGTCCCTTCTCAAGTAGGCCTGACCGGGAACGAAGTGGCGGATGACATTGTGAAGGCGGCTTCCAGTGATTCTGTGGATCCGAAAGACCACATTTTCCTTACGTCAACCGAGATATACTCTAGGGCGAAACCTGGGAATCTGGGTTGTCCCTCCTGTACATCCATGGTACTTTCAAAGACATCCTGGATCCGTCATATCATTCAAGGGTTCCAGATCTTATCAGACGGCATTCTTGCAATTTTCGACTGGTCGCCTGAGGGGCAATGAATTTTGAAGGTGGAAAAAGAAGCTTCCAATTTGCACCAAATGTGGCATCAGTCCTTTTTCTCCTCTGCACATTCTGCAATGTCTGTGGGTTTTCTTGTGACGAGGCTGTTGCTTCCTCCCTGCTAATCTTGTGCAGATTTATGTTTTGTGCAGACTTTGTGCAGATTTATGGTCTCATGGATCTCTGGTCTAGAGTTTCTCTAGACCAGATGCGGATTAGTTCCACTACCACGACAGCACTTGAGAGGCTATTTAAATAATTTTAACATCATTTACGTTAACGGACTTCTACAAAAGAAATAGTTCCATGGATGATCTTTTCTCGCTCGATGGCTTTTTTTGACAAGGATTACAAACTAGAAATATATAATTATTTTGAAAGAAATAGCAGGTCAAATCCTATTAATTCACTCTTCAACCTATAAACTCAACTCTAATTAATTTTTTAGTAATGCTAGTTCAATATTTCTTGGTATGTA
The DNA here is from genome assembly GCA_019973955.1 of Trichonephila inaurata madagascariensis. NCBI lineage: Eukaryota > Metazoa > Arthropoda > Arachnida > Araneae > Nephilidae > Trichonephila > Trichonephila inaurata. The sequence continues at coordinate 76,609 of BMAV01001358.1, read as the reverse complement.
TTATCGCATTCCATCGCACTGTGGCATTTATGGGAATGGAAATACCGATTGCTTGGCACAAAGAAGGGGGAAAAATCGTTAAAACATCTAACAATATCCTTTTTATAGTGCCAAAAGAATAATAAAAATGTACTACAGAGAACACTTCTGTGTATGGTCAAACTTCTCAAGCAAAAAATAATCAAAATGTGTAGTTTAGCAAACTTTTTGATATTCCAAATAACCACGAGATAGCGCTGTGGCCAATTTTCGAATTGCCACTGGCCACGACTACCTATTCAAGCATTTAAACATGATAGGCATTGTCTGAGTCCTCTATGTAAATTGTGTGACTCCAATGGAGAAATTAATGCCATACATTTGACACGTTGCCGTGCACTCAACTCTGGATCCATGTGGAGCAGATATTGGGAGGCTAGACATAAAATGTGCGATTTATAGACTATACTATATGGACTAGTATTTCTTTTGTTTCTTTTCATTTGTCAATCTTCTCTGTTTCTTATTTTGTTTGCAGTTGTCTTGTAATCTGCCATTGGAAATAAAAAAAAAAGGTATTATCGCAACCTATTGGCATTATTATATGAAACGCTGAATTGGCACCTGATTGCCAATTCAGCGCGTTCGACACATAGGAAATCGGGTTGCCAAATTGGCGAGTTATAATAGTGATAGCGATTGTTGCGATAATACGTAGTTCCTGTTATTGCCCTAACATGGCAAAATTTTACTGCTATTTAGTGGAAAATTCCGTCAGTTAGCGATATGAAATTAGTTCGGAAATAAGTTCGTGAAGCAATCGAAAGTTACAGTGAATTAATTTGAAAAAGTAAGTATAAATAAAATAAGCTATCCCTTTCCTTGTGCATTTTAGATTTTTGTGTTCACTCGTAATGGGTACATGCTATTTTGTTGTCAAAGCGATAAAAGTTTGTCACTAATTTGGCAAATTATTTTTATAACTAATTTGATTTTGATATCATGATTATGATATCGCACCAAATGGATAAAACCTGCCAGTCTAATATTGTGACAGCTCTATTCGTGACCTTCTCACTTACAAATTCTCTTGGGGAATATTTGGTCCTTAAAAACTATTTATTAAAACGCTTCTTCTGAAGAAGAGAATTATGTGTGAATTATGTCTACTATATAAAGTCTAGGATTTCAAGTTAGAGAGATAGGATAAGCTACTAGTGGAAGTGATTAATCAAATTTATGGTGTAACGTAGATAATATTTGATAATTTTAATTAAGGGGACGATTTGTCACTGGAGATTGAATATAGGTTAAATAGCTAGGAAAGCTGTGTTCTTGAATTGAAGTAAGTGTTACTCGTAATTAAAGTCTTCTTCTACTTCACGTACATTGTTAATTGTCTACATATAGCGTTAATTGGGTGCATCTCTTGATTTTGATGGATCAAACTTGTGTTGTTGTTTATGTTGTAAATAAACTAAATAATTTTTGAACATGGCTAGTCTTCCTTCCCTTTTTCCCACCTCTAGGCGCGGAATCAAGATCCTTTCAATATTACAGCATTTTATTGTTATTGCCCTATCATGTCGAAATTTTACACTTATTTGGCAGAAAAATCCATAATGTACTGATATAAAATTAGCACTATTTTCTTATGCTGAAGTTTTATTAAGTGACGATACTTACGTATTAGCACAACAATCGCCAATATTTAAGATAACTCACCAAGTTGGCAACCCCAATGTCGCATGTGTCGTGTCCGCTGAATTGGAAATCATGTGCTTCGTTTCATATATTGTCCGCAATAGGTTGCGATAATACGTATGTATCTAGTTGAATAATAGTATTGGAAGTATTTTGTATATATATTTTGTAGTATTGGAAGTAACAAATTTGATATCGTTATGCTACGATTTTTTTTTCTCATCAATTAATTGTAAATGTTCGCCAAGTAGGATGAAAACATTAATATTTATTAACATTCGACTGGTCACCAAATGTCTATTCGGTGCGCTACAAAATTACGCCAAAAACGCGCGCGCGAGCAGAGGTATCAATTAGTTCCAGTTTATATTTTATACAAAAGGCGAAACAATCTGCTGTCCATCTGCTACTAATTTTGTAGTTACTTATTAGCGTCAAAAAATCATCATGTGAATCGCGCTATGATACGAAAACAAAAATGTTCTAACGTTCTTTTAATGGGGGAAAAATGCGGATTTTGGTGGAAAAGGGCGTGATTCGCGTGGCGCCAATTTAGCTGTGGTGACGCTAATATGTAAGTACCTGTATTTTTCTGCTAAATAATTTTTTTCGGTACTTAGGTATTATCGCCACAACCGCGAACTTTATTAAATAATTCAAAAAGTTGGCAACCCTCATTCCTATAGGGCGTACGCATCGCATTGGTAATCGGGTGCTTCGTTTCATATAATGTCGCCAATACGTTGAGATAATACTTAAGTACCATTTTTTGAAGTCTAGGTGATGACATTACAATAAGTAATTTTTGGATAGAAATCGGGTTGCCAAATTGGCGAGTTATCTTGAACGTTGGCGATTGTTGCAATAATACACGAGTACCATGCTGGTTTAACTTTGCTTGGTACTTACGTACTTTCGCAACCATATTGGCGACATTATATGAAAAGGAACACATGGGTGCCAGTTAAGCGCGTTCGACATATCGGAAATTGGGGTTGCCAACTTGGCAAGTTTTCTTGAACTTTGGCATTGTTGCGATATTACGTAAACTATATACAAAAAATTCAAAATCGTGCTAAAAATAGGCACAGATATTGGATATCAAATTAGTTTTCCACAAGTAATACTACTGTCACGATATAGATTAAATTCAGATTAAATGTTGCATTAGTATACTCTTGGACAATCACACGATGAAATTTTAAGAAATGGTCATAACGCTAGCAATGCAAAAAGAAAACTAGGTTAATTCATAAAGTTGAACTCCCTGATTTCCCTTGGGCATCAAACATTTTCTCCAAAGGAAAAAACGCGTTTTAAAAAATTGCTATTTCATGCTAAATACTAAGCACGCAGCTTGCGTGCAATGGTTGCCAAGTTTGTGCTCAAATAGTACAAAGCATTAGTGCAGAATTTTTGTCGCCAAATCAGAGGGTTCAACTAGGATTCAACAAAAAAAAATAATTTTCGATTGTTCATTCGGAATTATTGTCAAAGAATATCATGATAAATTACAAGAAATAAAGAGTGAAGGTCATGAGAAAGAATTATTTCATAACAGAGAATTCTGTATACAAAGGTTTGATAAACTAGGAGAAGCAGACAGTGCATTTTAAGATGATGGGTGACATATCTTGAATTATTTCGCAAATCTTTCTCTTAACAGCAACTACAATTGTCTTGAAAAGGAAACCGCTGTAAGCCATGGGTTCAATGAACGATGACTAAAAAGTCAACATGTTTCTTTTTCAAGTATTCTTCTTTATCATGAAGTATGACCTTAGTCTTCGAGGTTATGGAAGGAGAATACTGTTAACAGGGATCGTTACAAGCTTCACAAAATAACCGATACAACCCATTAGCATCACTCCAATCAAAGTAGCAGTCCCAATCTTCTTGTATTCGGTCCAGGTTGGTTTCGAACAGCGACGGAGGAAACGCAATGTATCCCAGTAGAAAATTTCGACTGGTTTCCAAACTTTCCAGACATACGTCTGCAGAAAATAGACCAATAATAGATGAAGAAACTGCATTTTCCTCTGATGTATTTTCCTAATAGTTTTTTTAAAAAATAATATCAATTGTATTTCGTTATTTGTATTATTATTTTTATATTCGTAAAGAATATAAAATTCTTAAGAAATATTAGATGTAAAGTTGTAACTATCCTGATAAAATAATAAACTGCACGAGCGTTATTCAAATTAAAATAAGATACTAATTAAACATGCGTTTCAATTTTGAAATTTAATTTGAAAAAAAATCGAATACAAAGCATGATAAAAATTACTCGTGGGACATAGATCGGCGATTTTGGTGAATTTTTTGGAAAAATCTGGAAACTATTGATATATATTTAACACGTGCATTTTATTGTAAGATATTTGGCGTGTACCTGATATATAATTTAAAACCAGCACGCGCGATGTTTTTAAAGTTTGAATTAATGATCACACGTGATATTTCGTGCATTAAATTGTGCCGATGGAGTTATTTAAACCATTTTCTTTGAAATCAGTGCAGTCCATTTTTAACAAGAGTTAGTTAATTATAACATTGAGTGCAATCTGCTATAATATTTTTATCTATGGACAGTTCCTCAAAAAATCCTTCAAAATTTCCATCATTTTATCAATATAAACTTACGTAGTTAATGAAATTACAAATATAATTACTTTGAAGGTAGTGAATATCTCTAAATAATATAAAATGGACTTAGACTATTTTCAAAGAAAACGGCTCATTTTTTATTTTTTTCTAACATTAATTGAGTATTCCTTATATTCAGAGATTTAAATAAATTGAAAAGTATATGAAAGCAAGTCATATATCTACTAAGTTCCTGTGTTCCGTAGCATCAAAATTTGGAGACCTGAATGTTTCCTGTTGAAAAGTATCCATTAGTTGGAGCTGCTTTGTAACTCAGAGTGTAAGATTTGTATGAGTGTAAAATAAGTGACAAGTGAGTTATGATGATGTGTAGATGTAATCCGTAATTGAAAGGTTAAATTGCTCAAATAATTCAACCAAGTAAATTGATTCGTGCTTGTTTGTGACCGCAATAAAAGTGATTTAACCTTTTATCTTTCGCATTATGATTCACTGTATTTTTTTTTAATGCAATATTTTTTTTTGAATTGAAAATTAAGGGATATACATACAAAAAAAATACTCAACTTTAGGAAATTTAACTCGTTCGAGCTAATTAATTAAAAATAATGAATTGCAAAATTAATTATATACACTATTTATTTCAAACAAATAGTCAAATCGCTTTCTAAGGTCTTCATTTACATAAAAAAAAGACACCTTTTGGCATTAACTATTTTTTCGGAACAAAAAGGACAATCTTCGCAATGCGCTGAAAACGCAATTTCTGCTTTAAACTATTCGTTTTCCCTGCTAAAATTCTCATCATAGAACTTTTGCTGCCATATATCTTGGAAGAGTTGATTTAAAAGAATATTCCTGTTAACGCGTTAGAGTATTCATAAAACTGGTTATTCTATGTAATTTTAAAGAGAGTGGGGTACAGTCGGTAAATAAAGGGTTAAAAATGTGAAGAGTATTTATCATTTTAAGTGTCAGAGCTTTCAATATATATTGCCTTGTACTTCGAACTAAGGTTGTAATTTAAATAAGTGAAAGAATTTTTGACATTCACAGATTCTATGGGAAAATGTTAGGGGGCTGTTTATTAGGCTGATTTGGCGTTATCTTTCTAAGATGATTTAAAAAAATTCTCTTTGTGAGTTTTGGATAAATTCAAATAAAATATTCACTAGTCATCGTTGTTCTACAAAGCGAACGAAACAGATAAACAGTTTACACAAATTAAAGATAAATCGCTCGATTTGAAATGATTAAATTCAAATAATATATATTGGTCTATGGTTTGCAGCTCGAACGTTCTAATTTTTGAAATGGAATATGCGATTAAATTTCCTTTTCTTTTCTCGCATTTTATTCCATTCTTGTATACTTGCTTTTTATATTAACTTTTAAAATGTGAGGGAAGGTGTTTTGTGTGTGTGGATACACAAGGAATTTTTCTCTAAAGGAAATTTTGCTATTTATTTTGCTTTATTTATATCAAATTGGGGTTCTGCACGTATAACTTACAGACAAGATACGATGTACAATGAAGTTATTGGTACAAGGGTCTGTGTTGTACATTTAAAAATTTGATGACGGGGTTTTTTTAAAATGGAATCTAAGAGCTGGGTGGTTGAATAATGGGCTTACATTCAATAGGTAGTGATAAGTCATTGTAACTTTAAGTTATAGGCCAATCAGACAATGGTTTTCAAAATTAATGCCCCTCCATTTATAATCTTCACATTAACGTTTAATAAGTGGAGGGACAGTACAGATGTAGATCACTTTCTTTGAAAGTAGTTTAATATTAGGAGAGGGGCGTAGTTACCACCGTATCAGCCGTATCAATGATACGGGGCGCCGAAGCTACCGGGGCCCCAACACGTGTAATTACAGTCCCACTCACACATATCAGAAAAAGGGTCTGGAAAGAAGTTTGATACAGGGTCTCCTCAGAACTAGCTACGCCAGTGATAAGGAGGAACATTGATTGCATTAAAATGATCTTTTTAAATGAGTACAAAGGGGCTACATTTGTAACGGTCTCATATGATAAATGCAATCAAGTTTTCCATTAAATTCAAGCCGACTATCCGGTATAAAGATGCTGACTGGTATGCCGCAGGGCCTGAGTTCGAATTCAAAAGAAGGCATTGGTATTTGTAAATGTATAGTGTCTGTGCGGCAGGGAAGGGGTACTCTAAATAGCCGTCGAGCCACAAGTCCTCTTGTGAGGTTGGTGGAAGGGAAAGAGAGATGGGAGACCCCTGACCACCACCAAGATATTCTCCCTCAAAATTGGGGTGGAAACAAGCCAAATGGTCCCCTGTATGGGCTCAAAGCTACGGATAACGACAGGCGTACATTTTGCCCTTTGCCGCGATGAATTTCATGGGCCTCGATCTTATACTATCAGACATGTGAAATTAACAACAACCATTGAATTCAAAGCTGATTTCAGACTTGTGTGCTGTATATCTTGTAAAAACCAAATAAAATTTCAAATTTGATAATTGGGAAAACATGTCGAAGTATTAAGATTTTTCAAAAAGTTTCTTAAAATAAAGAAAATATATAAGAAACCCTTATACTATACAGGTTTCTTATCCAGGGGTATTTTATTGACCTTTTTGCGTTATTGTTATCAAATATGTATTTTTTAAAATAATGTTTCTGTAAAAATCATAAGATGGCAACAGTGAGGTGATAGAACTCATTGGCTGGGGGCATATAATTCCATTTACTATGTAACTGTGACGTCACATGCATTTATGAAAAGATTGGAAACATGTGATTTCATTTATCATGTGACTATGTCATCATAAGAATTTCTCCCAATAGATCACAGGAATAAAAAAAAAATCTAACTGAGCGTGAATTAATATTACACGCAAATAACGAACTTTATATTTCGTTTAAATTGAAATATTAAAATAGTATTTTTAAACTAATATGTCTTTGGATTAGTTGTAGTTAAATTCAACCAGAAATTTTTAAGCAAGTATTTAGCTTTTATGCATTACATTATGCATGGTTAACATTTTTAAAAAAATCATTTTCACATTTAACTAAGTCATAAGTAATTATGTAGAAAGCTTTATTTCCTTTTCTGAGTTAACATACATATTGTTAAGTAGATCGTGGTTCGAGGATTTTATGCTATCAGTCTTAAAGATGGTTATTCAGGAAGGATGGAAATTTTATTGTAGGAAAATGATCCTTAGAAATATAGGATACAACACTAAAATTCACTTAATAAATCTCAGAAGATTTTCACACTTTTTACAGCGCTCAGACACAACTCTCAGTGTCTAAAATACAAGTATGTTAAAGATTATTCCCAAGCACTCACTCAACCTATTCAACAGCCGAAGTGGCCGCGGTAGCCGAGTGGTATAGGTATCGGATCATGGCTTGCCTTGTCACGAG
>BMAV01001358.1:0-68799 GCA_019973955.1 Trichonephila inaurata madagascariensis | reverse complement strand
TGCCAGCTCAGGTGTCGTCCACGTCACTTGACCATGGTTCAAAATGACGTGGCCCGTCGCCAAAAGCCCTCGTGTAGCTGAACAGTGTGACGTTAATATTCAATCAGCAATCAACAGACGAAGTAATAACTAATCACTGGTCGACTCTTCAAAGGTGAAAAAAAACTACAAACCCAGCCTCGACGAGAAACTCCCAATATATTGCACGGAATTTTCTCCAAAATCCGCTTACGTCATAGATCCTGGTAAATATCTCCAGTTTTTTCCAGAAGCTTCCATATGATGCCAACTCATTAAAAATGGTCACCAGCATGGTCATCAAGTCACCAAAATTGATCTCCAAAAATGATTCCTACTTGGCTCTATTACCAACATTCCATTGAATCGCCATTATAATGTGAGGGATGGCGTTGCTTGTGAATATTACAATTTTAGCATAAAATAAATACAACAGAAAGTAAAATTAACGTATTACACAATCTCCAGATATAAGTTATTTACACTATTTTAAGCATCCATTACATGAAATTCGTAACAGTATGTTTTCTTTCGATTCTTATCACGCAAATGAATGTCTTCCTTAGGCAAACATTCCATTTATCGGAATTGACAGTTACAAATGAAAACATAAATCTCGAAGACAAGTTTCTTCTGAAAGACATTCCTTAACTTTTAAAATTAATTTCATTTAGAGAACTGGCGACGAAAGAAAACGAAACGCGAGTGAAAAGTACATTCTATCACCTTGTCGTTCGTCACTGTCATACACGACAAAGACAAATGCAGCATTTGTTAAAATTCACCCTTTGGAAACGGTACGCATTGAAGCAATCATTTGTCTTTATTTCAACCTTTACTGTTACAGCTCGTGTTGTGTGATTGTTGAGAAGAGTTTAGTTAGTTAGGGATGAAGGCTTATTTCCAATAGTCCCTTTTGTTCTCACAGAGGGGGGACTGAGACCAAAGCTCCATCCTCCCTTAAACTGCGAATAGGTTTCTATCAAAATCTGCTGAAACGTCGAAACACTGTGGAATTCAACTCGTCGAAGGTTCCATTGATTCCAAAATGAATTAGGGAAGTAAAAGCTGCAGATCTGCGCATGCCCCCCTAGGATTCAGTAAAAGCTTAAGTATCGGATAAGTTTCATCAAGGATCGGCGATTTTTTTTGTTAATGAGAGTGCAATAAAAAATTTTTTAACTCTATTTAATTCACCTAGTTAATTATTTTTTTCAAATTTTCAAATTATATATTGAGATGGCGTAATAAATAAATAAAATTATGTATTGAAGTAAGAATATATTTATATACAAAATAAAGAAAAAATGAGTATGTGTTGCAGCTAAAAAATTAAAAGTATAAATTACGACAGAATTTCTAAAACTGTGGGGTATGATAACCCTACGTGGAGGCCGCGAGAATATCGGAAAGTCGAAAAAAAAAAAAGATTATTTAAAAATATTATTGATTCTCTGAAAGGAAGCTAAATAAGATACTTTCTGAAATATCACAAACTAAAATACACATGTACATTTGTATAATATACTTATTAATGTATCAGTACTGCGCAATTTATTTGATAATTAGTTTAATAATACAAAGTTAAAAGCAAGTTTAATAATTACCAGTGACGCCCATGTGCGCTGGTCATGCATAAAATTATATACAGAATTTTATACTTAGCTTAATAATTTATAAGGTTTATCATTAAAGCCTTATATATTATAGTTTTAGCGTCAAGGACCATTATTATTGAATTCTACATTGTTATTGAATGGAGACGGGGGGGGATGAAAATTATTATTGAAAATCGGGTTGCAAATAATTAAAATTTGAGAAGTTTTAATAAAAGGAACATGAAACGAATGGTGCTTACGTATTATATGATCGATCAATTTCGCCAAATAAAAAGATGTCGCCAACAGAAAAATGTTCCTAAATGCTCTGTCATCGGTATTATTAGGCCGGGTAGCCGAGTGGTATAGGTATCGGACCGTGGCTTGCCTTGTCACGAATTCGAGCTCAGTACCACTAAAGACCCGCCGTGTAGGGCAGCGATGCACGTTAAATCTGTCGAGAGCTGAAACGTCCTCCCTTGGTGTGGTGTGGTAGTTAGGAGAGGGGGTCCCGCTCGGGTATGTCACGTCACTTGACCAGGGTTTCCCAAAATTTACGTGGTCCGTCGCCAAAAAGCCCTCTGAGCTGAACAGTGCGACGTTAATATTCAATCAATCAATCAATCAATCAATAAGAAGTAGGATAGTTTTTTAATAGTTTACGTCAATGATTCCCAAAGTGGTCTATGGGGTGGACCCTCAGGGGTCTATGACGACTTGCAAGGGGTCCACATCAGTGAAAAAATAATTTAGGGGTCCATGAGGTGTAAATTGGGGTCTACGATAAAGGCATTGTGAATTTAATTATAAAAGGAAATGTAATCAAGGGGAAACCCAGATTTTATTTATTTAACTGATTTGTTTACTAAATTTAATGAGATTAACTTGCACAGAGTTACAAGGTGACAGCAAACAAGGACCATCTTTTGCAGGAATGTCTTAAGACTTTCTGAGGCTCTGAGACCCTGTACAAAAGTTGGCCTTGCCTGTGATTTTTAACAATTGACATAACATGCATTGTCAAATACTCGTACAAATGGTAATTTGAAACAAGTAAATGTGCACGACTCACACAAACCTAGATGCACACCGGCTCGATCGATGGCTGTACTTCGACTAAATGAGTTGAATTATTGTGTGTTTATGACAGTGCTTCTCAAACTTTCAGTACTGGCGACCCAATTTTAAATCATAATTTTTATCGCGCCCCCCCTTATATAAATAATAATAATAATAATAATAATAATAATAATAAATTGAATGCAATAATAATGTACTTTGACGCTAAAGCTATAGTATGATCTTAATTATAAACCGTACAAATTAATAAGATAAGTATTAAATTTTTTACATATGTTACTCTTAAGTAATATATATTTTAAGTAAATTACTTTTTTAAGTAATAGGTTAATTATGTTATTTTTCTTTCTCTAATTTTTAAATTGAAACAGATTAATAAATGATATTTAATTAAAGATTTATTTTCTTCATCATGCATTTCTAAAAGTACAAATGTCATTAAAAAATAGTCTAATCTATGTTGCTCTCTATCATATCCATTACATCTGGCATTCTCGCGAACGTTCACGTGAGTCTGGGCAACCTAATGGACATCTGCACAAAACATGTAAAAATACTGTTACCTCTACAATTCGTCGTCTTGGTCGCGCATGATTACACGAATCTCTCTTGAATGTACATTTCATAATTCAGGCGTTAATTGTAATTCATGGTATTAAGTATTTAAGGCAGTGGAGATTAAAACAAAATCATGGATATATTTTTTTAAACCCCGGGATTCGAAAAAAAAAAAAAGCCTAACGTCCCGGGGAAAATTAAAAATTTAAATTTTAATTTTTTTAAAATTTGGGGGGCCCTTTAACTCCCAAAAAATCTTTAATTTCAATAAGGGTTAAAAGGGCAATTTTGAAAAATAGTTTTAACTGGAAAAAATGGGGGGTTTTTTGCATGAAAAAAAATTTTAACATTACCAAACAAACCTTTGTGAATCGGTTTTTTGGGGGGTTTTCAAAATATAGAGGAAAAAATTCAAAAAAAACTCAAGTTAAATTTTCTTTTTTAAATTCCGGGAAAATTTTGTTAAAAACCCGGGGAAGTCACAAAAATTTAAACTTTTTTTCGGGCTAAAAAACCCCTTAAACAAAATTTTTTAAAATAAAAATTTTTTGATTAAAAAATTAATTTTTAAAGGGGTTAAAACCAACAAAAATTGCACAAAAATGTAAAAATTTTTTTTAAAGAATCGATTTAAAAAGGGTTTTAAAAATGAAATTTTAAGCCTCCAAATTTAGCATTTAAAATTAATGTTAAATAATAAAAGAATGTAAAATTCAATGAAAACAAATTTTGTTTTTTAATATTTAAAACGAAAAAAATTCCCAAAATTTTTAGCCGGGGTCGGTTGCACTCGATACTAAAGTTAATGGTCGCGGGAGTGATGCACCCCAATTCTTTATAATTTTCAATATACAAGATAAAAATCACAATTTCAGTGAATAATTTAACTAAGATAAAATATACTTACCTATTTCAAGGATTCTTCAATTTGTATTTCATAATTTGAGAAAATATCCAATAAAATTGAACTAAATTGCTCCAAATGTGCGTGACCTTAATAAAGGACACAAATCACAGACACTTTTTGCTAACATTACAGGAAAGTTATTTGCAAGCTAAACTGTCACATTTTGTTCACATTATTGTATTTTTAATGTCCTTTGATGATCGACAAATATCCTGTTGAACTTTTTCTTGCTTGTGTCATTTTGACAGGGTGAAGTGCATTTTGTGGTACAATTATGGTTTCATATTTTCTTGATAAAGTTCTTAATGTAGCTATTGAAAATTTTCCTTTTGTTTCATGTTTATTTCTTTTCTCAAATTTACTTTCGCTAACGTGATTAATATGCATTATTTTAGCAAGTGTTTCCCTTGTTTGATCAGCTTCAATTTCCTTTCAGAGAGATCACGGGTGCTCAATTCTTTTTTTATATTTTGCTCATTTACATTTATAAACCATAATCAGTTGTACAACATCACAATTAACACCACTAAGTTATTCATTGGGGAAAATGCAGCATGTTCAAGAAAATATTTTTGAACAAAAGTGGTCGCGCCGGGAACTTCGTCTATATAAACAAGAGTACCTTAAGATTCTAAAAAAACGTTTGCCACTCCCAAAACAGGAGATATGTGATCAATTCATTTTAGCTCCCATTAAGACTGTCATATTGGAGGAATTTCTGTCAAGGTCATTGGTAACAAACAGTTTTCCCAGAATTAACGATTTCGTGATTCTGGGATGACTATGCGCATCGCTTCCGTGTTTTGTATTCAATATAAAAAATGGAAAAAAGTTAAAAAAAGAATTGTGTAAAACGTTTTTCATTATGTATTATATGTTTCAGAATACTCATAAAAATAATTCTTGGCCAAATACACCTTGAAAGTGCTCAATATGCTTATCCATATATCATATCCCTGTTTTTCGAAAAATATGTACGGGAATAATATTTGACCATTAAAAGTATTCAGATCATGATCTTATCATCAAGAAAGAGTCGAGAAAGAAACGAGGCCCTGGTCCCGGGCCCATTTGGCCCATGCCTTAAGACGTCCCTGATCATTTGAGCTTTTCTTGCCAGAATTAAGCTAAAGGAGTATGATATTGGACGTCGCGGATTTTCCCAGTTTCTCATTTTGTGACTGACAATCTACCAGGATAAAGTCTTTTGAATCTACGTTTATTTAAATGCCCTCTATTTTGATTTTGAATCTAGGTTAGAGAATACTTTAACTATGGTGGACGAAAAAAGATTGGGCACTAACTAAAGAAATTTGGGATTAAATTCGACAAGATTGATGCCACATGCTAAAAATTTGTTATTGAAGCGTCAGATCATCCCTCCTATTAAAAACATTTTTGTTTGTTGCTCAATTATTTTATGTATTATTAAATTTATAAATTTAAAATTATATTTAACATGTTTTTCTTAAGTTTTAAACACCATACTTCACTACAGTTAAAAATTTTAATCCTTTAAACTAAGTAGCTCTATACCAGCTGTCAAAAAGACATTTAAGTTGATCAATGTGCAAAAATTTAATATTAGGTAAACAGGGGTCTACTGAAAGACAAAAAACCTGGCAAGGGGTCTAAGAGTGGGAATCTCTAGTTTACGTGGTACTGTGGTAAAATAAGTGGAAAAAGTAATGAAAAATGAGAAGCAGTATTACACATTGTACATACGAAAACATATTGATGAAATTTTTCTGAAACAACGTAGGTTGTGGTAGCCTAGTGGTCGTAGCCGACGTATCATGAGTTTGATCCCTTGTGTCACTGAAGACCCGAATGTTAAGGGGCTCCTGCACGTTAAATCTGTCGAGGCTCAATGTCCTACCGTTGGCGGGGTTTGGGACTTTTGAGAGAGAGAAGATGCTAGTCTAGGTGTCGTTCTCGTCATTTGACCATGGTTCAGAATTACGAGATCCATCACCAATGGTTCTTCATGTTGCTTTATAGTTTGACATTAATTAACATTCACTCACTAAGAATTTATTACAATTTATCAGATGTTTGATATAATATTATTAAAAATTAAGCTAATTTAAAATTTATGACAATACTAAGTAATATTTCGTAATCAAGTGTGTGTCAAGAATACCACATTCTAGAGAAATATCTGCGCAGGCGCAGTTTTACTTTCCCTTCTGAAATGCCCGAATTCCTGGCGATGACAACGCTCAAACAATTCTCATCCATCACGCCAGGGACCGAGGCCACGCAAAGAATTCGAGTGAATTCGCTTTCAACTATTTCCCGAGATCTGGACGCTTCTCGATTAATGAGAAATTAATTGGACTATCAAAAGGGTGAAAGGAATTCGATGGACTATGCAGCAAGGAAGGTCTGGGTGACTTTTGTTTAACCTAAAACTCTCGATTCATTATAGTTCCAGGGAGTATTTCCCTCAGTCACGACAAATCAGTGTTTTTAGTGTTATTTGATAGAAAACAAGTAATATAAAAAATTTTAAGTCAATTCCTACTTAGATTGACAAAGAAAAATTTTATTTTAGCTACTTTAATAAATAGTTACAATTAATATAAATATGAATATACATGACAGAATCCCAACATTAAGTGGTAGTTAATTTTTATTAATTATCATTAAAGCATCGTATTGTCATCCAAAACAATCGTGTATATAAAATTTCACTTCAACTGAATGTTTTAAAACGTGAGAAAAAAATCTTTTAAAGTTTTGACACAAGTCGCCAAAAGGGTCCCTAAGTCGCCCAAAATGATGCCAACGTGGCTGTATTTGCATTTCTTTAAAGAATTAGTTTTAATCGATTAATTTTTATAATTATCATTAAAGTATTGTATTGTCATCCAAAACAATCGTGCATATAAAATTTCAGTTCAACTGAATGCTTTAAAACCGGAGAAAAAGACCTTTTCAAGTTTTGACACAAGTCGCCAAAAGGGTCGCTAAGTCTCCAGAAATAATTCTAACGTGGCTGTATTTGAATTCTTTAAATAATTAGTTTTAATCAATTAAGTTTTATTAATTATAATTAAATTATTGTATTGTCATCCAAAATAAACATCTATATAAAATTTCAGCTCAATGGAACGCTTTAAAATGTATTTTATTAACGATTGAAAATTCCACCAAGATAAATAAATTAATGTATAGAGAGTGTGAGCTAATAGTAGGAATTGAAAAAGAGTTGCTGTTTTAGAAGTATACTATTTTTTCAAACTCTAGGATAATACCTCGAATAAATGACTTCAAAACATAAGAACATTGTATACTAACATTTCAGATTTCTTCGCAAGGAAAGGGGTGCGCGTTTATACGGCAAATATACCTTAAAATAAAAATGCAGCTTGAAAGTATAGGTGCACGCTATACACCGGATTTTACGGTATTAATCACAGTCACAAAAAGTTAATTGTAACACAGCTAAATATTTTAATATTTGGATTTTTCGTGTCATAAAACTTTTAAATGCAGTACCCGGTAGTTAGCAATCCCAAATTTTTACTTAATATTTTTTCCAGTTAATTACTAATGTATTCGGATAAAAACATAGTAAACTGCCATGCATGTACCATCTTCTAATGGATTGGAGTGTCTTATGGCTTGTTAAGTAATGCTTTCCTTAAAAGGATAAAAAAAAGTGTGTTTTTATGTATCGAGTGGTGTCTTCTGGGAGATAGAACCTTTAAGTTTTCACGGCACATTGCATAAAAAAAAAAGGTAAGAGCAAAATAGCATTTTCTACTCTTTGCATGAATATTACATCTTATACTGGGGTATCTTCAGAGTGTAAAAAATCCCTCTTTGATATTTTCCTTAATGTACTTGACGAGAAGTTTATAAATTAGTTTGGATGTAATTTAAAGTACATTAAGCCGAAAGAGTAGGAATGCATTAAGACGTTACTATAAACTGAATATAATGCGACAAAATAAAAAAAATTTTTTAATAATTTGCTTTAGGAAACCAGATTCCATTTAATGGTTTTTTATGTGCATGTCCCTTGGGATTTAAAGTTTAGAAACACGGTATAGTGATTGGCATTTGAATGAATTGTTTATTTTTGTGCATATAAAGAAATTTTTTTTACCATTCATGTTTTTTTTTTTAATGCTATTCGATTTCATTTTATTTCATCAATATTTAATGCATATATAGTAAAATGTAACTTTTGGAACTGGCCTTATTTTTCCTGCTTTTTCCTTCTGAATGACTATTTATTTCATAAAATATTCAGAATGTTCTGCAAAATTTATAATTTTGTTTTTAACATCATTTGTAAATGGGTAAGTTCCCTGAAATACCCCGATATTACTACTTATATTAATAGAGGTCGAGATCTATATTGACTGTACAAAGTGTGACACACACACATACAAATGAAAATAAGTGTGTTGCTTGAAAAAAGGTTGGAGATGGCAATAATTGTTTTGGTGATGTAATTTCACGCACCTCCTCTATCCATATGGCCAGTTTCGTCTTAATCGATCACGCCAGTTGGGGGGTAATGCTTCATAAGGAAAAGTGCAAATGTTTCTGACCGAAAATGTCGAAAATTAAGTTTATTGTGAAAAAACAATAACAAAAAATTTTCAAATTTTAAAACGAGGCATGAAGATAAAACTTTGTCTGTGCTCATGTGTTTGAAGGAATAAGCTTTTTTTCGGGGAAGGATCAGGGGAAGAGTACATCTGGGCACCAAAGGTCGAATAAAAACCAAAACAGAAAAAATTCATGATATGATTGGGTTCCCACTCACATCAGTGGTCACTGTTAATCAACACAACTAAATTGAAGAACTAAAATGACTTCAGGAAAGAATTGGGAATTGATGGATGGCTGTTGCGTCAAGACAAAGCACCCGCTCACACGGCCCTATTTGTTAAACAGTTTCCCCAAAAAAATTTTTTCTGTGATAATATCCCCCTTATTCCCTGTTTTAAAAGAGACTTTTTTTTATTTCCTACATTTAAATCTTGCTGAAAGGGAACCCATTTTAACTCAGTTGAAGAGGTTCAGGCAAAAACTGAAAATCTCCTGAAGGGACTTCCAAAAACCTTGTTCCTGAATTGTTACCAGCAATGACAGCACCGAATGCAGAAATGTGTGAATTTTGCAGGGAACTAATTTGAAGGTGATACTGTCACGGATAACAGATTCTATGAGTGCAATGATTTATTGGACCAGTCTCGTTTTTTTTGTCACATATCGTATTTAATATAGAAGTCGAGATTCTCTATGTTGACTATATTTCTCAGTTGCATGTTTTGCCTTTCCCTCCTTCAAGATGTGTTGCTTGATTGACTGATTGTGTATTAATATCATGTTTTGAAGGGGAGTAAGAAACCTCTATACCTACAATGTTAAATTGGCTGTTTTCGATGTATTTTTTCTCAAAATCTGTTACATGTGCAGGCTTGAAATTTTTCATACAATTAAATTACACCTTTCTCATTCTACTGAAATTATCTTTTAGCTAACTTTGAAATTTCTAATAATTTATAAAATATTTTGTCAAACAGTGAAATTTAACCCATTTTTCACATAAAAGATTTGTAAAAAGAAATTTTTGAGGTTTTTACAAAAAGCTAATTTCAGTATGTATTAGACATCATTATAAATATATAATAAAAAATTTACACATACCTGTGAGTATTATTTTCCCAGAAAAGGTTCATAGAACGTCAAAATTTATATTTTGAGATAAATTGGTTCTATTGTATACACTGAGGCTTCTAATCCTCTAGGAAATAAAAAAATAAAAGGTTCAATTTACAATAAAAGACACATGTTTTGGTTTATATCAGACGGAAAGCAAAAACGAAGTACCTTGTTTACATTTTTCGCCATTTAAATGGGCGTGGGCCAGTTTCAACGATTATTTAAAAATAGGTTTTAAGGGCTTCTAATTACCCTAGAGGTTAAAGTAAGGTATTTTTAAAAAGGTTAAACTCTATAGAATTTAAAAATGTAAAAATCTCAAATTGTCAAAAAAAGATTTTAGCTTTTAAACACCTCTGAAGTAACTTGAGGGCTATTGTCGACGGACCTTGGAATTTTGAAGCAAGATCACGTAAGGAGATTTAACACTTGAGTTAGCACTTCATTCTAAAAACTTGCTTAATACACCCATGTGAGAAATTCGAACCTTAATAGATTTAACATACTTCAGCCCCTTTGCACGGTGGTTGTTTAGTGAACCAGGACTGTAAACTCACGACTCGACAAAATCAACGCCAGTAGTTCGTGATCATAGCCACTCGGCTAATGCTGCCACTCAAGATGGGATTGTTAAAGCGGATGTGGTGGCTTTCATTTGCGAAGAAGCCGTTAAATTTATTTGAAGGAGTGAGTGAAAAAGAGTAATTTATATAGATAATTAAAAAAAAGAGTTATAATATGCCTTGTAACCGAATGAATGATCGAAAGAGATTCGTTGAAAGAAAACGTGATTGAAATATGCAACAACGGGGAAAAGGAAAATTAAATAACCTGACTAGAAATCGCAAATTGCGAAGTATACAGTCGATCGATTTCGCCAAACCAAAAGAGTCGCTAATTCAAAAAAATGTCTCCAAATGCTGCTTTCATTATCATTGTGTTCGAATATGGACGGGAATTATTGGCTGTCTATCATGGTGTTCTGTGACGTATTTTGATTTTTTGATTTGACAATTGGTCGACGGAAATAAACGTTACCACCCAAAATAAATATGGATCTGCAAATATATATATATATATATATAAATTTTTTTATAATTTGCAGAATAGAGCTTGATATTTAAAACGCATAGTTTCGATTAAATGTGGATACTGAAACATGCAACGTTTATTGTTTTCCCTGCAGCGATCCTCTCCTTGTGGGAAAATTGTGTTTCACAGGCGAAGGTTTCTTCCCAGTGTGAACTTGAAAAATATGATCATGTAAACCACAGACGTGCCCACTGTTACCAGAATGGCGACCTTATCCCCATTTACACAGCATATTTCGCTAAAAAATGTTATCGCCAAGAAACCATCATGATGTCCTCAGGATCAACTTTTTTTGAAATTTCCCTGAGGCTATATGAAGGACCTTTTGAAACAAAAGGTCGAGTCAGTTCAGAAGAGTGTGCAGTCGAGATCAGAATTTGCTTGGGCGTTGACTGCGATAAGACAAAGAGACTTTGGAGACTCAGACTTTGTCTGAGTTCAGAACTGTTCTAGACAGTTCTTTTTGCAACGCTGTAAAACTTGTTTATAACAAGTACTTTTTCCATTGCTGTAAATAATCTGTTTTAATATTTCTTTGTATATATGCTACGTTAAAGTGTGAAATCTGTTATTTCATAGAATAACTAGGAATTTTATGAAATAACTAGCTCAAGTCCATTAAAGTACATAAAATTATTGATTTCTACATTTTAACTAGGTATTCTATAAAATAACGATTACCTGATCGTTAAAATATGAAATGCGGCACTCGAAAGGGAAGCATTTTTTCGATTAGGAACAAGAGATGGCTGAATAAAACATTTGTACTCCAGGTCTCAGTTCAAATATGTTATCGAGAATTAATTTCCATTGAAAAAGTTCTGAATATTGACACAATGCTTTAATTTGTTGCAACAGCTCAAAGTTGCGTTACTGGACAAGGATTCAAAAAGTGCTCGTGAAAAAAAAAGGTGTAGTTTAAAGTGTGTTTGTTTGAAAAATAATATACAATGCAATTCAAAGGGTCATCACAGAAGTCTTTGCTCAAATAAATAATGAAAAGTAAAATTAGGTATTTCATAAAATTTAAGTTAATAATCTCTTACATTTTTGTTTGAAAAATGTTTACACAATGTTTTTATGAAGCAATAGTTTTTCTTCCTAGCATGTATTTTTTTTTAATAATATTTAAATGTAACTACTTCTACAACACATATTCTTTTTCTTTCCTTTCTGTTTAACTAATGATAGCAATCTGAGCAATAATAAGTTATATCACAGCTACTTTTCCTTATTATTTATCAATTAATAATCTGCAATAGAGATAAAACATATGTTTCGAGAAATGTTGGCTATTTATGATGAATTAATTTATGAACTAACTTTGAAATTGTTTATTTTTCACTTTAACGGTCTATCGTTAGTTATTTTATAGAATAACTAGGTAAAGTATGAAAATTTTCATCTATTATATACTTTAACTGACTTGTCTAGTTATTTCATGAAATACCTAATTATTCAATAAAATAACTGAATAACTTAACGGTAACATATATATAAGTCGATTTGTCTTTATCTATTCATTTGCCCGTTCTTCATTAATAATCTATTATTTTCCAAATAATAGGAGTCGTTGGCTACTTTACGTCCACGTAAATTTGATATAATATTCTAAAATTTTGGCTATTTCCGTTGTCCTAACGAAATGAATGTTTCTCATCGGTTTAATTATGGACATAAAAAAAATTAATATAATAATTGAAACAAGCTACTAATATTTTAAAGCAATTTTTCTATACTTCCTCTTCAATGTTATTATTTAAAATATATCTTTTAAGTGGCTAAAACTATTCTTTAGAGCTCATTTTCGTAGAATATTTTTATAACTCAATGTGAATTTAACTTTAATGTATATAAGATGAAACGAGCTTTCCCAACATCATGTGAAAATTTATATACTTCTTTTTCTATCAAAATTTTTTATTAGAGTGAATAAAACAAAAATATTTCACTATCGGAGTCGCTATTAAAAATTCAGTTTTCCCCATAGCATTATATAATTCACAAGAGAGTATTAAAAACTACTTTTGGAAGAGAACTGGGAAAAATTAAAAGTAGATAATTTAGAAAAGACGGGACTAATTCTTTGCATATAAATTATGCAGTAATAAAACAGAACAGACATCTTTAACTTCATGTCTACGCTTAAAATGTAAATACGAATTCTTTAAACCTATTAAAGCAACTTAATGCAAATGAGACTGATCAGGATAAAATTACAAAGGCATAATTAGCAATACCGGATGAAATAAAAGCAATGCTGTAAATATGAAATTTGAATATGAATCGTGTAGTACTTGCTTTTGATGTTGGACGGCACATATATCGATGCTTTTCAAAAAACGATTTTTTGCATTGGAAATTTTAAATGGACTAGCTATCGAATTCTTTTAAAGTATGTATTCGTGTTATTTCCATCTCATCCCCGAAAGTAACATCATTTAGTTAGTAAGGAGAACATTGTAATTACGTGAGATATGTGTGAATATATTTTGATTGCTTTTTGACGAAGCGCTCTTGGAATTTTGAAATATTTTCTCGGTACTGATACAGATTTTTCTATTTCATCCTTTGGAAGTTATAAGAAGTGTTTAAATTTTTTCGTAATATATATATGACGTGTTTCTTAACTTCAAACAACTATGTTGCAATCATTAAACATTTTAATTTTTCATTGAAAAGCTATTGATGTATATTTTTGTAAATCAACTCATAATATTATCTTGCACTTGTTTCATTTTTTCATTTCATTATTGTTTTGTTGATTTGGCTTTGGAAATTTATTACATTCGTAATTATTGATAGGATTTTTTTTGTGTCCTATTTTATTCTATTGTCAGTGTTTTGTAGAAACGGTCTGTCAAATATTATTGTAAAGGACCTAAATGCTTCCTATGATGTAAGAAGTTATACAATCTGAATTACTATAATTCGAAATTCACGTTATGTTTATTTTTATACGAGTAAAAATCCTAAATTATATTAAAGCAAACACGTTTTAAAGCAAGTCCTAATTTATTTTCTCCAAGGACTCTTTTGAAATAAAATTATAATTACAAAGGAAGTAATCTGTCTCAAAAGGCAGGTACCTAGAAATTGAATTTTTAATGAAAAATCTTTTTTCTGTGCTATGAAAATTTATACTTACATTTCGAAGCCGTATTGGGAAGAATTTATTTAATCTATCGGATCTATATTTTTACTATCGGAAGTGCAAGTAAAAATTCACAATCATTCGCCTTATCACTGTAAGTAGGTTAACGATAAAACCATTTCACTGAAGGAAATAAATGAAAAGTAAACATAAATATTTAAAATAAACAATAAACATTTTCTGAGAAAATAAGTTCAAAATAGAAACAGCAAGCGTTTCTCTTTATTACTCTTCTTTACGATGTAAACACATTTTTTTTAAAAAAAAATCTCGTTAAGTGAAGGTGTTTCAGAAATTCTCAGAGGTATAATTAACTGAATGTGCCGAAGCAGAAATGACGCTATTAAGACGGTTCTCGGAATTTTTCAAAATAAAACACTCATCGCGCTATCTTTTTAACTATAATCATTTTAAACACATAATGCTAACTGTAATTTATTTTTGTATCTGAGAATTTTAAGTAGAATCGATAAAAAGCCTCTCGATTCATGTGTTGGTTATTTCTTTTGTGTTTTAAATATTAATGCTGTTACATGTTTAATTATATTTTAAATGTGAATGTCCACTAGAATAACAAGCAGATTCTATCGGAGTAAATTTTAATTTGTTTGTATCTCTGTAGTGAATACAACAGATTTACTTTTAACAGGAAATAATTAAAGCACACATGAATCCAAATTCGAATATTTGACTTAGTATTACAAATCTGTAGCCATATATTACATAAATTTAATGAAACTCTCAATCATTGTCAAATGTCTGATTCTCTGTCAATGTCTGATTCTCTGCATCAACCTAATATATGCTGGGAAAAACCTTCTAGGAACTTTTAAATTTTCACGTGTAATAATCGTCCTAGACCATTCTGGGTTTTCTAAGGACAGTTATTTTTGTCGCCAAATCTGTCAACTTTACAATATTTGGTCACCAAATCTGTCCCAAGGTCACTAGAGAATTTTGGAAAACAAACGGTTTTGTAAATTTCGTCTGCCAATAGAGAGTTATAATAACAAGTAAAGAAGTTTATATTTCCACTTTTATTTTTTAATTAAATGCGATTCTACAATTATGCAAACATACAGAACATAGAACTGAGAAAAATCTAAATACATTTAACTAAGCTTAATTTGTACAGCGAGATAGAATTCGTTTTTCTTACTATTACGGAATTAACACACATATTAATCACAAGAGAGCAGTGGCTACAGTCGTATGCGGGACAATTATTGCTTGGTCAGAGAGTTTTCAGATAAAACAGCTACTGCGTCTACAAGATTAGGATATCCAAGTTAAAAGAGCGTAATTAGAAATACGATTTTAACTAGGAACCATCTTGATGATTTTTTAAATTTCCCGCTTTAATGATCTGACCCGCACAGATTCAAATGTTTCGGTGAAGGTAAAAAAAAATAAGATAGTCTCAAATGTCTGATTAAGGGCAGAAAACAAATTGTCTTGTTTACAGGGGAGGTTTTTTTTTTATTTCATATTAAATCAGAACAAAGAGTTTGAAAAGTTCAAAAAAATTCCACACTAAATAATTTATACTAAATTTGAAGTTTATATTTGTTTTACCTTTTCAAATGCAAAAACCCCGGACAAATGTTTTTGGATGTTTAAAAGGGAGTCAAAGCATTTTTCCCCAAAACAAATTTCCCTTTTTTTTTTGAGGATTTTTTCCAAAACCCCTTTTTTGCAAAAATGTTTATGTTCATATCTGTCCCAAAAAAAGCGTGATTGCACCCTTAGGGGAAAAACCCCCCCCATGTTTAGAGAGCAATTATTGTTTTTGGGCATCTTTTGTTTATTTAACAAAGAACGGGTTTTGCGAAAATCGACCCCAAGGGAAGGGATTTCCGTTTTTGGGTAAAAAATTCAAGTTTTTGGACTTTTAACCAACAGACTTGAAAATTTGGGAAGATGTATCTTTTTGAACCTCAAATGGTTTTTCGAAATCCAAAAAAGCAAGGGTTTTTTTGATGGGAATCCCCAAAAGGGTCTTCTAACGGGTTTGGGATATGACTCCAAAGAGGGGGGGGGGGGTTAGAGGGTGCAATATATTTCCGGGAAAAATTTAAGTCCTGTTCTTTTAAACGGGTGAGGGCTATAAATACATTTGTGAATGCAATCAAATGCTTGATACTGGGTGGTTATAGTCAAAGTTACACTATTCAGAGGCCTGTAGTACCTGTTCTTCTTATCGGATTTTGATGAAAATTGGAATATATCTATATGGACCACATGAGAAAAAAATTTTTGCAAAAAAAAAAAAAAAAAGATATTTTACAATGGGAAACCATATCTTTATGAAGATGGAGCAACTCCCCAATTGGGGGCCCAAATCAAAGCACTGCTTAGTGCTAACTTTGGGGAAATCGTGTTATCCAAAATTTTCCCGAGATCCTTCGCTTGCCCGACTTAAACCCGTGATTTCGGTTGTGGGGATTTTAAAAGTTTGGGGGAATTAGTACTTAAAAATGCATTATACGCCACGTGGTGTATATTCTCGGTGATTGCCGGCCCCACCATTGAAAACACTATAATGCGCCAAAGTTATTGATGTAAAGGAGCATATAGTGAGCACTTCGTGATTGAAAAAATTTTTAACGATTTGGACTCGCGTCTTTCTTTAACATAACCTCTGTTCTTTTGGGGGAAGATTAATGGCAACTCTTTCCAACCAAACCCAAGAAGAAATGTGAAAAAGAAATGCAAAAAGATAGCTTTTTAAATAACGGATGTTTAGTAAGTGAAATGGCTTTTGGGGAAGATGGTGAAAGAGAAAGTGTGAACTGACAGCCAATAGTAAAGCACCTTGGAAACAACCTTAAAATCGTGCATACCATTGCACGAGCCAGACTTTCCTCATAAGATTGAATCTAAATTGATTAAGGTAGGATGATTATCTGTGATATTAGGATTTCTAATATTATTAGTAGTGAGTATAGGCGGATTAATACTATAGTGGACTAAGCTACGCGATCATTTAATATTACTGTGTGTTGTTCATTATAGATCTTCGCTAATTAATATTATTCAAATTGTTAGACATTTAAGATCTATTCTTAAAAGTATATTAAGAATCAAAATAGTCATTCCATTTGAATATCTCACTCTAGCTACGCTGACAATCAAAAGATACGGTCACCAAAGGTGGTATTCACAGATTCTAAAAATTTGTGTCCTTTTGGGGCACCACATTTCCTGCTAGTGGTCAAAATTTGAACTTTTTTTTTTATTGCAGAAACCTTTTTCCCATGGTTCATGTAGCATAATTCCAAGTTTCATCAAAATCCGATAACATAACGGGTTCTATAGGACTCTGAATAGTGTATAACTTTAATTATAACCACCCGGTACTAAGATTTATATAGCAATAGTATAAGAAAAATATGTAGACATACGCGTTATCATAAAATACCCAGTGAATAAGGGGAAATAAAGGCTATTTTTTACATAAAATATTTGAGTACAAATTATGATTAATTCACGCGTCCATAGCTAATACAATACAGGCATTGATTTGAAATTTCCTCATGGAATAATATTGTAATGGGAACATTGTAAAACAGAATATTGTAGAAGAATTTAAGATGAATATGTGAACAATTTTAAGCTCTTAGAATTATTTATAAAGTGATCATGCCCACGATATTTTTAACAATTTATCTGACGAGAGGTAAATGATGAGATAATCGGTTGTAATTAGACAAATGTATAGAATCCCCGGGGAGTGAAAAAGTATTTTCCACCTCTTTATCGGCGTGGTTCGGATCATCCATCTTCCTTTGGCAGGTCAATGAATAAAAATAGCGTCAAGACGATCATGAATATCAGATGAGGGGAGATAGCCAAAGATAATTCATCTTTCCATCCGTCTCATCCTGGATTTGTCCGGAATAAGTTATAACTTTTCATGGAAATGAAAAATGCCTAGTTTTTGAATTTTCTACAAGGATTTCTACCAGATGAGAAAATGAAGTATTTTTTCACTCTTTCTTTTCCCGATTGTTCATTAATCTCTGCACTTATTTAGGTACGCCGTGTTTGAAGCTACACGAATGCTATTAGAGATAAATTTCATAATTTTGAACCCCGGTCAAGGAAAAATGGTGACGCATGTGAGCTTGTACCTCACTCTCCAAACTTTCATATCACGTCAACGCTAGGACTTCGAGCTTCGACAGATTTAACATGCCTCAACTCCTCTACACGGCAGGTCCTATATGGACATCGAAGAAATAATACCCCGCTTTGATGCTAAAAGAAAGCTATTGGAGATGGATCTCGTAATTTTGAATCATTGTCAAGGAACGAAGAAGATATTTGAGCTGGTACTTCATTCTCTAAACTTCAACATCCCGTCAACATGAAGACTTTGAGCCTCAAAAGATTTAACATATATTAACCCTTCTGCACAACTAGTAGAGTAGAGTGTTATATTAACGTCACACTCTGCAAAGCTGAACGAGAGCTATTTACGACAGACCTCGTAATTTTAAACCATAATAAAGTGACGAGGACGACACATGAACAGGCCTCTCCTAACTTCCACACCAACGGGAGGACTTTGAGTCTCGGCAGATTGAGACTCAGCCCCTCCTCTACAAGCTCATTCTGCAGCGGCACTAGGTTCTTGACACACTAGCTACGAGTCCGTGACCTTCACCACTAGGCTACTACGGTTATCTTCACAACAGGTCTTATTTAAGTATCAAACGAAAGAATGAGCGAATAATGCATTAAAACTTTTTTCTGATTGAGGGAATATTAACTGCACTTTTCAGCTACCTACTACTGAGGGCTTTTAGTGACGTACCTCGTAATTATTTTAAACCCTTGTAAAGTGACGAAGACGACACCTGAGCTGGCACAACCCTCTTCTAATTACCACACCACACCAACGGGAGAGTTTTAGTACTTCTAAGTCCATCATTTAATTTATTCCGATCTCGCTTTGGACTATACCAGGGAGGGCGAACCAGTGGCACGTGTGCTATTCATGGCACGCGACACAATATTTTTGGCACTGCAGAGATAAAAAATTTTGATTTTATTTTAAAATGACAAAGTTTAAAAGGAGTATTACGAAAAAACGGGGGTGATGGTTCGGGTGGAGGGGAGCCCCCTCGTTTGTTATTTCTTTTCCTTAGTTCCGTACTAAAATTGTTATGATGAAAAAATTTGTCTACGCATAGCACAGTCAATTTCGTTGACTCAACTGTATTTTAAAGTTTATTTGGATTATATTTACAATCTTTAACTGTTATTTAACATGGATACTTTAGCAAAAGAACAAAAAGTGCAAGGTAGTAAGTGTAACAGAGAATTTCAAACTTGGTGAATCAAGAACTACGGCATATTTAGTAAAGGCGACACACAGCGGTGTGTATTTTACCTTCTAGAACAGTGGCATGCAGAACAGTGTCGGTAAAATGGCATTTTGAAACAATCACAAAACCTCTTGTCAAAAAAGTGAACAAAAACAAAACTAATTAAGTGCTTAGAAATCGTTTGACAAATAACTCCAATTCAGCATGCATTTTACTAAAAGTGACATCTTACAAACCTAACATAAGCTATTTTGTCATCTAATCTGCAATATTAGAAGTCACACTAATGTTACTTTATAATTTGAATTACACGCATAATTAAAACATTTACAGCTATACAGTGCAAAAGGTATTTTTTTTTGTAGTAAATAAATAAAGAGCTTTGAGTTGTTAATTAGTTTTACTATTTTTCAAAATCACAAGTCAAATTTATTTGACGGCACGTCTTTTCATTAAACACTTCTTTAGAAAAAATGGCACGTGGATCCATAAGGGTTCACCCTCCTTGGAATATACCAATGGTGTACACTTTTTTGGTGAATTTTAATTTCAAATTTTCTCTTACAGAAAACCAGAAAATGCCTTATATTACAAAAATATAAACATGTAAAATTGCTGCATTTAGTTTGCGTTTCTTGTATTACAAGAAACAGTGGATTTCTGCTCTTTGATGTTCAATGTTTCTTCTTCCTACTTCTGAATATTTATAACAAACAGGATTACATCAAGACACTAAGAGAAAAAAAAAGTTTAATTTTGTATTTTTGAGAAAGAAAGAGGAATTTTATAAAGTATCCTTCTCTTTTGTTTCCTGTTCCCCCAGAGATGAGAATAAAAGAGATCTCCTAAATCAAAAGAAACCGAAACAATTGAATTTGCCAAAAGCCGGAGGAACTGCTTTTTGTTAATGCGTAGAAATGGTCCCGTTTCCCTTTTCTTGCCTTCGAGGAAGACAAACTATGTTAGGGCCATCAGCAATATGTTAGGTTGTGTGGAATTCGTTTTGGGGATTCATAGGAGAATTCTTCGAACCGGAAGAAAAGATGCCAGGGCCAATGATTCTCGAGTCTGTTGGGTAGATGGATTAGATTTATCATCCTAAGCGGTGCTTTTTGCTTTAGTGGGTGATTTTGTAACTGAATTGTTTTTTTTTTTTTAACGGTACGATTTTGAAAAAACTTTTTCTACAAATTTCGTCTGAGCAAAAGAAAATATAAATTGTTTCAAGGTATAATATCAAAATATTTTATATTTATTAATTTTTTATATCATAAGAACCACTCTTAATCGATAGATGGTAGGTTCAGGTCTCTCAGGTCTTACGAGCAAACAAAAAGTATCACGTATAGCGAGATGATGTATTTTATCATGGTCAAAGGCTTTAAGTCTACTACTGGCATGCCCTAGAGCAGGTGTGCGTAAACTTTTCCCCGGTACGGGTACTCCTAATTTTTTCAAGGCGTTGTGGTCCACCCAAGGATGTAGCGGAGAATATTAGCCCCCTGCTAAGTCAGGATTTGGGCCCAAACCCTAATATGTACTTGGCGTCAGTAAGTTTTGGGCCCCCTAGAGCCCCGGTCCCCTGCAAAGTCAGGTTTTGGGCCCAAACCCTAATATGTACCTGGCGTCAGTAAGTTTTGGGCCCCCTAGAGCCCCGGTCCCCTGCAATGTGGGACTTCGGGGGTGTACGTTACGCCAGAGGGTTCATCCACCCAGTGGCATAGATGTAGCGAGCTAACAGAAAGCCTACAATACAATTCGGACCTCCATTTTACGAACCTATGTATTGCGAATTTCTCTATTTAGCGAACTTTAAAGGAACTTAGAAAATTTTGCGATTTTCTTCGTAAAATAACTTTCAAATATTCGAAGTACATTTACTATTTAACGAATTTTTTCTCTTGTGATTTGATTTTTTTTCTCCGTATTTTTAAAATACTTTTAGATCTTTGTATGATGAAATATTTATTAGGTCTTAAAGATGGTCTCCCCAAAATGCCTTGGTCCACTGGGTGATCGAGCTCGACTTAATGCCCACCCCGGCCCTAGAGAATAGAGTTTCCTATTCTAGTTTCGATCTTGTCATCTGAGCATACCTCAAAATTTCTCGCGCATGCTCCTTACGTATTAGTTCTTCGGCTAATCAATTGGCCTAGATTTAAATGAATTAAATTCTGCATTGAAAAAATTCCTTTACATTTGAAGTAAACGAAAAATCTAATAACTACCCTATTTAGGTTGTTAAAAGGTCATGATTGTGTTCAACAAAAGAATCTTCCTTATCCGGACGCTGCCATATAAATTTACAAAAGGGCGAATCTAAACGTTATTGTGCAGTTCTGTTACGTTTCTTATTTTGCTAGACACTCCATAGTCTTTCTAATACTTAAATATTAAATTTACCCATGAAAATACTTCATTGCGTTCGCTTCCGTAGAAAATAAGATTGCGCTTGAAAAAGTGTGAGGATGGTTTTCCTCTGTTGGCTTCATGTTAGAAATTTGGCGAAGTTCTTTGATTTGATGTAACGGACTCAATTCCTGAAGGTCACATAATAGCAGCAAACACGTTTTCTTCATAGAGTATTCACAAAACAAACTTTAAACTAATTGTACTTGATGTTCTGATTGTAAAACTGAGATAAAATTTCAAATTTTATTATTGGGTAAAGATGTTTTAACGTTAAAAAAAATTTCAAAAAGATTTTAAAATTTAAAAAAATTTCTATTTTATGCATGTACTTTTATAAATAAAATGAATTTTGTATACATATGTACCGTAAAGAGAAAGTTTCTGCCAATTACAAAAGTTGGCAACAATGAAGTGCACGAACTGATTAGCTGGAAACACATGATTGCTTTTATCGTGGGACTATGACGTCACATGAGATTTTGAACTGATTGGATAGAAACACGTGGTTAACGTTATCATATCATGTGATTATGACGTCACATAAATTTGGCCCATTGGTTGACAGTATAATAAGTACCCATATTTTATAGAAATTAATCTGTTCACATATGATATATGTTTCAATTATCCCTATACAGTTATTTATCATTGTAATTATTCATTTGTTTGTTCTTTGTAACACATCTACATATATTTTTAAATGAAATATTCTAAAAAGGTTTACAAAATTATTTGATAGTGCAATTTGAGTTCTTTTTTATAGGTGTGGGGATATTTGTTGTTGATTATAGTTTAATTCAACAAAAGAGCTATTTTATCTGTTTTTGATAATTTTTTGATTCTGTTCATACTAGCTTAATTTCTTTTCCCTTAGAGCTGCCTAATACATGCAATTTAAGATAATATTTTTAAAAATGCTTTACATGATATTTAAGTTATTTTTTTCCGTTGGTTTACTTGTTTCAGGTTGTTCCCGAGCCCATAAATCAGAAACTTACTACTGCTACTAATTTTGTGTTAGAATTTTTATTCATATTTTAATTTCTTAATTTTATTTATCTTTTAACCTGTTAATTCAAAAAAGTAAACCCCTTATATAATGAACTTCTATATTTCGAATTTTTCTAAGTGTTAACTTTTTCCTGAACCTGAACATTTCATGTTATTCTTCGTAAAATAACCTCTCTATAGCGAAGTGCATTTTCTATTTAATGAACTTTTTCTTTTGTGATTCAATTTTTTTCTGCCAATTTTTAAAGTATTTCTGAACATTTCGAGTTATTCTCTCTTTAACACATTTTATAGTGGTCATAAATCTTGAACATGGTTTTGTTAGATCCTAACTCGCAGGGAGCAATATAGTTCTGAAAGTTCATCCAAGAAGTGCAACCTTTAGCCCCCATTGTCCAGTTCACTAGAAACATCTTCGATATCCTCTTCACTCTCAATGGAGTTGTCTCGTGTCCCCGTGTTCTAGCTTATAAAATAATGTATGTTTAATATTACTTGCATGCTTTAAATGAGAAAATGTACTTCAAATTCATTAATTTTAATATAAAATTGTCTTAACATTGAAAATACAGTGTATCCTTCGACATTCTTTTTTCATGTATTCCTTGCAGTTTTCTTTCTTTTTCTTTTTTTTATGGGTAAGATACATAAAATAAACATATATTAATTGAAAAAAAGGTGTAAATTATTACTTTTTTTATATATAGTGTTAATGAATTTAAATTTGTTTTTATGGGGTTTTATATATATAAGTATATATTAAAAGATGAACCTCTATAAAACGAATTTTCCAATTAACGAATTTTTCCGGTTTTAGTGACTTCGTTATATAGAGGTCCGAGTGTATATATTTTCTGTTAGTTACTGTGTGTGTGTGAAGACAAATTGCAGTTAATTTAAAATTGTTTGTAATGAGAAAACTAATTAAAATTAGTTTAAGTTTTCGGATATACCAGGGATGGCGAACCATTGGCACGCGTGACATTTATGGCACGCGACACAATATTTTGGGCACACCACCGATTAAAATGGTTTGCATTTTACTTCAAAATAACAAAGTTCACTATGAAGTATTAAGAACAAGCGCGAGTGATCGGTCGCGGTACGGAGCGGGGAGCACACTGGTTTGTTATTGTCTTGCCTTATTTACTTCATGGACTATTGCTTATTACTTGCGTCGTGGATTTATGATGGAAAGTTTGCCTACGTATAGCGTAGTCAATTTCATTGACACAACTATATTTTAAAGTTTATTTGTGTTATATTTGCGATTTTTAAGTGTTATTTAACATGGCTAGTTCAGAAAAAGAATAAAAAGGGTAAATAACAGATAATTTCAAATTTGGTGAATCTAGAAATATGATATTATTACTAAAGGAGGGCGAGGAGTAGTGGTATGCAGAACATCGTATGCAAAAAGGCATTTTGAAACTAATCGCAAATTCTCTTATCAAAAAGGTGAACCACAACAAATATAATTAATCGCTTAAAAACAAATTGACAGATTATTCCAATTGAGCATGCATTCAACTAAAAGTAACATCTTACAATCTTAATATAAGTTGTCATTCAATCTGCTACAACAAAACTCACACTTATGTCACTTCAATTTGAATTACACGTATAACTAAAACATTTATACAACTACACAGTACAAAAGGTATTTTATCGTAGTGTTCGAAGTATTTAGTTTTATTATTTTCCCAATAATCACGCACACATCATTGATGACACGTCTATACTTCATTAAACACTTCTTTTTTTTTAGGAAAAAATGACACGTTGATCCATAAAGGTTCGCCACCCCTGGTATATGCCTTGCACAGGTTTTAACCTCCTTAAAAATATTGTGCTTGCTATAATAGTCTCGCGAGTTTTATTTTTTAAAATTTAACTCAAGTGAAGGACTGTAATCAGTTACTACCAAAATATAATAGCTACGTAGTATCTCTGATGTGGAAAAATTAATGGTGAAAAGTCAACCCAGCATTAGAATTAATCTTTCTCACGGACTCAAACTTATTAACAGGTTTTTTTAAAAGCTTCACTTGTGTGTAACGGAATCTTTGAACTCAATGTTTACCCACTTTAAATGGTAAGATTAATTAGAAATTTTGCACACTTGCCAAGGACCGCGATGACAATACAATAGTTTCATTGTTTTGTTCCATTGTTTTGATCAGGCTCATCAGGATTAACTATTTCCAGATTTGGCGACCAATTACATATATCATTTCCAGATATGTCGAATAATTCCTTATACCATTTCCGCATTTGTCGACTCATTCCAGAATTGGTACTAAAAGATTAAGTTACAGCCCTAAAAGTGTTCTTTATGTGAAAAAAGTGAGGGTGCATCAGCATTTTCTTACCATAATGTAAACAATTGTCTAGGTTTTCAGAAAATGGAATTAAAAAAAAACTTGTGCATGTGAAAAAAAATTATGTTCTAACTGCTTAACTCAGACATAAAGTCAGATTTTCTGAATTCTCTTGTCGGATCTGTAGAATGAAACATCATTCATTGCTTTATTTTATCAAAACAGAGCTCAGAATTGATTCAGGGGTCGCCGGATTAAATAATTTCTCACAAAACCCTTCGATTTAAACCGGGGTAATTTATGTCTGATGCTGATGTAAGTTTCCGAGAGAATATTGAGCTCTTTTTAGTGAAAAATATCATTGACTTTACACCTTCTTCCACATGAAATATTTCAAACTTAGCTCTTCCAGATTTCCTTCAGTTGGCTGATCCTACATTTTGCAAACCAGGCCGTATCGGCGCACTGATAGGATGCCAACAGAAACTTCAGATTTTAAAAAATGGCACATAAAAGATTGAATCATCAATGAATAACTAATATTTTAAAAAAAAAAACTAAAAAGACATACTTTTATTGTAGATTGAAATAAAAAATT
This sequence comes from Trichonephila inaurata madagascariensis, assembly GCA_019973955.1. Classification (NCBI taxonomy): domain Eukaryota; kingdom Metazoa; phylum Arthropoda; class Arachnida; order Araneae; family Nephilidae; genus Trichonephila; species Trichonephila inaurata. The sequence continues at coordinate 43,029 of BMAV01001358.1, read as the reverse complement.
AAAAATAAATTATAGTTTATATATAAAAAATTAAATACAAGCTTTTATAGTTAATCGAACCAAAGTGTAAAAAAGAATTCTTAATATAAGAATAAAATGATTAACGAAAAAATTAATGTCATTGTGGTAAAAGTGAGGGGTGGGGGTTGTTGTTGTTATAATTGTTATAATTTCTTACTAGTTCTATTCTGAAAGGCTGAGTTAGTGTAAAAATGTAGTACAAAGCTCCCCCTTCCCCTTCCTGCTTTTACCACAACGACTTTAATTTTCTTGTTAATCCTTTTATTATTATATTAAGATTAAGAGTTATTTTTTATTCTTTAGTCGATTAACTATAAAAGCGTGTTTTTTTTAGATTTTTAAACTACAATTTATTTTTATAGAATATTTTGTGTGAAACGGTTATATCTCTCCCTTTAAGACCCGAAATATTTTTATCTTTAAATATTAAATTCTTCTAGTTTTATTAACATTATATTGACCGTAAAGGCAATGAAAAGTAATAAAAAAATTGTCGTTCCCCGTCTGGAACAATCGGGCGGGTTGTGTCTTAAAGGATATAATAAGCAATTAACCTGATGTAAGTTTATACATGTTAGTTGATACTCCAATTTAATCTCAGTATTGCTTCCTCATTCCATTTTCAAAAAGCTAGTATTTTACTGGCTGTTAACTTCTTTAAACTATCAAAAATAGAATCATCCAATCAAAAATTGAATTTCTAGATCCCCAGTATAGTGAAAAAACCCCAGCCGTTTAGAACAAATCTAATATATCTACAATAAGGCTTGAGAAAATTGGTCATATCATCTCACTTTCTAGCTCTAAACATTCCTGTGAGAATATCTGTAAAGAGAAATTGGGAATTCGAGGTGTGTTATTGAGAATCTTTTCTATATAATATCATTTATCTTCCCACGACAGTAAAAAGTGAAACGGGTCCTTTTCCAAATTCTATAACGAAGTTATTACTTTGAATTCTCGTCAATTCAATTGCCTTTGTTTTTTGAAGTTGGATCACTCTCTGAGTCTCCGGGGGATATGGAACAGAGGAGAAGAAAACTTTTATATGGAATATTTCTGAAAAAAAATTAACTCCGATTTCTCAGTTTTAATCCTATTTTAAAACATTCATTTAAATACCCTTAAGGTATCCGACTACGTTCGGAACCGAGATTTTAAAAAAGAGCATAATTGGATAATTTTCATGATATTTAGTGTCACTTAGATTAGAATACATGTATATAAAATTGTTTTAAGGACATTTTGACAAAAAAAATTATTTAAATACAATATTTCGGCAAAAAATTAACTTAGAATAACCTTTTTTCAAAAATTTTTCCTTTTATGAAAAATGCTATATTATAATAATATTTTGCCTGTAATATAGGGTCAAACCTCTGTACAGAGGTTCAACTTTAGTTTTGAAAAAATTTTCATTATTTTCAGAGTTACAAAACCCAAATTTAAAAAATTATCGCTTTTTTTTCTTAAAATTTCTCCCCTCTGATGTCGTAAAACATGGATAAACCCACTTCTAAGTTATATATTTCAAACATTCTAGTTGAGCCTCTGTACAGAGGTCTGAGCTATAGACAGGCAAAATATTATTATAATAGAAGCATTTTTCACAAAAGGAGATTTTGAAAATGGGTCGTTCTATGTTCATTTTTTGTCAAAATATTGTACTTAAATAATATTTTATTGTAATACTATTCTTAAGACAATTTTATATAATTTTCTAATCTAAGTGACACTAAATATCATAAATATTATCCCTTTATACGCTTTTGCAAAATCACGGTTCCGAACGTAGTCCGATACCTTAAAATGGAAACAAAATAACGAACCTTGAATAGCATATGAATAGCATCAATAAGTGAATAATTTTGAGGCATTATTATGTTAAAAATCGTTGTATCAAATTATACTGAATACAGAGAGATGACAGACTTCATGGCGATACGTGATGTATATGTTCGGGTGGTTCTGCTTTGGAGAAGGGATGCGTAAAATAAGTGATGTAAAAGTGTTTTTTGGTGAATGTATTAGGTCTTCACTTGTGTAATTTTGGGGTAATTTTTTTTACTTGTGTAATTTATTTACACGCACGCACACATGCACACAACATTGCTTACCTTGTTTCCATTAGTTTAACGCTGGGTTTCTTAAACTAGGGATCGCGATTCCAATTGGGGTCACCAAAAAGTTTGAGAATATTGATATTGTTACATATCTTGTTTAAATAGTGTAAATAATTTGTATTTCAATGTGTAAAGAATTTATATTACTCTATGCTACATGTTAAAATTATGTAACATTCACAAGCAACGCCGTCCCATACGTTATAATGATGATACAATTGGAATTTAGCGAGTCTTTGGCGATACAGTCAAGTTGGCATCATATTTGGGGACCAGTTTGGCGACTTTGGTAACCATTTTGGCTTAATTGGCGACCATGTTGGCGAGTTCGGGACCCTCTGGATTCTTCTAGATATTAGTGAAGAAACCCACGAATTTCACGCTTTATGACGCGTGAAAATGTTTCTGGAAGTTTATGCTAGGTCTATAAATAGAGCGATGTTCACCGAAACAGTTAATCTTGATTCAACCAGCGATAAGTAAACTTGTTTTGACCGTAATTACCGATTAGCTCGGCTGTGCTTGTGAATAATCTTTAAAATGCGTGTATTTTAAACATTGGTAATTGTATCTGAGTGCTGTTGAAGGTGTGAAGATTTTCTGAGATTTACTCTGTGAATATTGTTACTGAATACCGTATTTCAAGGATTGGAATTTCGACAATAAATTCGCATCGCTTTTACAGAAATGTTATTTTTCTTTGTGGCTTTTTGCATAAAACCCTCAAATCCGGATCTACATAACAATATATTTTTTGCATTAGGTAACTTGTAGGTGATTAATAATAATAGTAATTTAATTATATTTATTTAGATTCTTATAAAAAAAAGGCCAATAGATATTTTAATTGTTTATTTATATTCTTATTCGGGTATCGACTAAAGAATAACGAGAAAGTACTTCGTTCGACGGTGTCGACAATCATTCAAAGATTTAATAACAAAATTAAAAGAAACAAGCACATCCTTCACATCGACACTTAAATCTTGCATATATCTTAATAAAATGTGATGAAGTCAGAAGTGAACACGAAATGAAGTGACTTAATGAATGACTTAATTATACGTAGTTTATGTATAATTTACCGTTCCTGCGGATCATTTTTTCAGCCAACTAACAAGTTTACTAATAGATGGCACAATATTAATACCTACCCCCGGGCAGGTAACATCTAATTTGGGAAAAGTTATTCCCCCCTTTTAAACTTTTCTCTTTTGTAACTTATTGTTAATATGCTTTGCTTAAAAATAACAAACTATTATTATTCTATCTTTTTTAATTTTCTTGCGTCTTACAACGTGTAATTACATTATACAATGTTTTTTTTATTTTTTCATTTTAACGTTACGTTCAAAATAAAAACTCATTGCTAATATTTATTCCTTCAAACCAATAGATTACTACATATAAAACACATTGAAGTACCCGGTAAAGTGCAAAAACCCTTCCCCAAAGCTTACCCTTTTTTGTCAAAAAAAAAAAGAGGTGCCAATTTGGGAAAACCAAGAAAATCATGGTTTTAAAACCCCAATCTGCTCATCTTCTGTCAGATTGTGATACAGCATTTACGAATCCATCTGTAATAATCCATCTGTAATACAGTCGATGAAACCTCATACACCCCATTAGCATTGGAATGTTGTTTTTATTAACATGCTTTTATAAGTTTTACTTGTATGTAACGGAATCTTTGAACTCGATTTTTACCCACTTTGGTCAGATTTTGAAATTTTTCACACTTTAAAGGGCCGATGACAATGCAAATTTTTCATAATTTTGTTCCATTGTCCTGTTTAGGATTATCAGGAGACGGGGTAATCCAGATTTTGGGGTTAATTCATTGTACCATTTCCCGAAATTTTTTGGGGTTTAAATTCCCGATACCATTTCCAGATTTGGGGCTAAAAAATTAAGAGTAACCCTTAATAACGAAAAAAAAACTTTTTGGGGTTTGCAATTTTTATAATATAAAAATTGTCCCGTCTTTTTTGAAAACGGAAATAAGTAAATAAATAAATAAAAAAAAAACTTTTGTACGTGTGAAAAAAAAAAAAAATTTTGGGCCTACCAAAAAAACAATAGAATAAAAGTTTTGGGTGACAGTCCTAAAACAGATACATATTATCAACTCCACTCTTTTTCCGCCAAGCTGCACGCTTAATCTTTGTTTTTTGTGTCACCCTAGCAATCCGCCAGAAATTCAACAAACTTTACGTGCACATCAGCCTCTTTATAGACCTCTATAAAGTGGGTCTTCAGGGACACCAGGACTTGAACCCAAGATTCGACGATGTGGCCACGAGTTCACGGCAATAATTAGTCCTGCTACCGCGGTCACTTCTTGATTCTCATAAATTTTTCAAAGGATTAAGATGACTTTTAAAAAACGTTTCTCTGATATAATTGAGTTGTATACCAGTAAAAACTTTCAAAGAAAAGAATTATGAATTCAAGATAGCTTAAGAAAGAATTTGATAAACTGACTTTGCATGTAAAGAAGAGTGAGTTCATTAAGTCTGTATAGTACATTATTTCAACTTGAACTTATCAAGAAGCGCTTATAATAGCTTAAAGCCTTTAACTATCTATTCAAACGCAATGTTTCAATTAAATTATTAATAATAATATATTCGAGTTAAGCCACACATAGCACTATATTATTGATCTCCAGATCTAGTTGAACATCAGAATTTTATGCTTGTGAATGCCATATTACCGAATACCAAGTTTTGAGAAAGGATCGTTTTGAGCACGTCACAGAGGGTGTCCTGCCCCGTCAGGTCGGAAAGAGTCCTGGTACCTGAAGATCCGATATATAGAGGTGAATAAAACGCACATAAATCCGGCAATTGGCCGCAAAGCCTATTGGTCAAAAATAACGGACTTGTGGCATGTCATGAATTGAGCCTAGTACCACTGAATCCGCCTTGCAGAGGGGCCGATGCTCGTTAAATATATCGATCAAATGTCTCCATTGGTGTGGTAGCTTGTGGAGAGGGGGTTCCAAAATCGCGTAAGTCGTCCTCATCAACCGACCATTGTCCAAAATTACGAGGCCCGTCTGGAATTGCACTTGGTAGTTTCAAAATGCTACTTAATATTCACTGATATAAACGCACATATATAAAATTGTGTTTATTTGCGTAGGAAGAAGAAGCGGTTTTTTTCTTTTTTTCTTCTGTAAATTACCTTATCGGAAAGCGATAGTCTAACAAATAATCACTATTCTTTCGTTATGTATAAATCTGAAACGAATGTTACATATTATGTAAAAGTTTCTCGGAACGCTTTATGAAATGTATTAATAATTATTTTTTAAAAAATACGTAGTAAGGATATATGAAAAATTGCATTGAAAAATTGTATTCAGCGTTTTTATTTACGAGTACAGTCAGAACCTGTTTTTATGATTTACTTTTTGTGCATTTTATGCGATCTTATTTTTTATACGGTATATGAATTTCAATGACTTTCAAGCACCAATGTAATGCTTTGGGTAATAAATTGGGTAAATACGTATTTAGCTTAAGTCAGGCCTTGGGCCCCTAGAGTTCCCCAAGTTATCCTTGGGATGCGGGGTGTACATTACGCCACTGAAATGTAGACGCACTAAAAGGGACTCTGTTCATTTATTATAAACAGTCTCCCCGACAATGCGCATTCAGTTGTTTCTCTACCGCTCCAGCAGATTCGCCCCTTGATTGAAGACGAAACTTTCAAATGACAGTTACATTATCAGTAATTTGATAGGATTATGGAGATGGACAAGAAGAACCGGATTCTTTGAGAACGGATAAAATATGCAGGATCCAGTTTTCCAACAAATTGGAAGTACATTTTGTTAAAATAGATACCAATTAAGAAAGGACTATAAAATTCCAAAAGGGCTTCAATCATGAATATTTTGTTGTCGTGACATTTAAAAGCAACTGATCACTCGATTTTCGACTCAAACCTTATCTCTTACTTAATGTTGCCAAAAATAGATCAATCGAAAATTGTACCCCTGGGAAGTATCTAGAAAGCGATTTTGAACTTATTCATTACAGAGCTTTGGATAACGATGAGTAGCAATGCATTATATATGTGCATTTTGAAAACTTATCCGTGTATACAATGAGAAACTACATGTTTTTAAAATGTTTCCATGTGTAATATTTAATTATTTATTTTGTTATGAAAGTATTCTTACATAAATTTCGTAAATAATTGGCATATTTTATAAATGCGACTTTTTTATGCGGTCCCCATCCACTGCATAATAAAAGTTTTCTGTAATATTCCTACGAATTAGCTTGTTATATGTAAGAATTTATGAAATATTTGAATATCTTTTTTTCTTTCTTGCAGTGTTTGCTTTTGCGGTCCCTATCTACCGCACAAAAACGGGTTCAACTGTATTATTCTTTTGAATATTATACTCCAGTAGTTTTCGATAGTTTCTTGAAAGTCTTTGTATAAAGAATTCTAAAATTTGTTGCATTACTCTCTCTCCCTCTCTGCCTTCTTGATGTATAAATGTTTGAAAAGTAAAGCAAAAATGTTTCAAAAGTATTGGGGAAATGCAGTGATGCTTTCGCATGGAAGAGAAATCTCTTGACGCGTGACTCATTAACCTGTGACGCGTCATTAAGTTCAAACATGTGTCACCCGTTTTGATAAATGGTCTCTAGATTCAACGTAGAGAAGAAATAACTATTTTCTTTTTACTAGGGAAAGCCCGTGTTTTTTGATGCAGACTTTTTGTCTCGCCATTAATTTCCCTTCTCCTCCACTGCAAATGGCATTGGCTAGGAAACAAAACGCTGCAGTGAAGGGCATATAGCTGCAATAAAGAAAGAAATAAAGCACACCAGCCCACACAAAGTGACAGGCTTTACGAAACAATGAAAAATTCTAATTATAGAAGCACGAAAAATATCTTTAAATATACTATATACATAATTTTGTAATGGCTGTGCTAGAGAGTAAACTTAATTTTATTTTGAATTTTTCAATTCATACTAAGTTTAATAATCTTTTCCTTATATATATATATATATATATATATATATATATATTGTTCAAATTTCTTTTCAATCGTTATCAAAACACTTTCATTCATCCATTCCAGTTCAAATAATACATTTTTTCAAACTTTCTTAGCTTGATGTCACTTTGTTAATACAGTTTTTCGAACATTAATTCATTTGTTAAACTTACCGAATAAAATACAAATAGTATCAAACAAAACAAGAGCACAAAATCATGTATTAAAAGGAAAATCGCGCGCGCTCACAAAATTTCTGTAGCGCAATGGATGAGCGGTGGACTTTCGTTCTAAAGGTCGTGGTTTGAATCTCACCTGGGATAATCTAATTCCTGAGAAAATGATTTCTTTTCTACTATAGTATTCTATTTTATTACAGTAATTAAATTTAATGAATGAATATAAATAGCAAACGTTCAGTTAGCTTTTAAATACCATACATAAAAAGGAAACTGAAAACGAAAATCGCTTTCTATTTTGTCACTTAAAAGTGTGATTCTGTCATATGCATAAACATATTTACATTAATTGTAAGTATTTAATTAAAAAAAAAAACTAAAAACTATAATTTTCTTTTCTGTTGACCGCAAAGTAATCAATTTGCCTTTATACTTGTTTTCATTTAATTGATGTCGTATTAAACTGAGTTGAGTGAAGAATTATAAAGTCCTTCTGTGCATCAACCAGTTCCTGCTTTTCAGATGTGATAAATGGAAGAGTAAATCATTCTAGTCACAACATGTATTGTAAAGACTTAAAGCACCCAATACAATGGGTATGCTCATACGGTACATTTCATTAAATTATACAAAATAATCTTGTAGTCAAGATATTATTAACCAATTATTTTGAAATATGATACTTTTGAGCACTTTTTTTTAAAGTTTCGAAAGATGATTCAGCATTCAATCATAAAAATCCCCTTTTAATTAATTAAAGAACTATTTTTCGCTTTTACCGCACTATTCAAAATACATTTTGAATAGCTATTTTGAGTATTTTCTACTGACTTCAAAAAGAAAAATATCGAAATGGTAATGTTGGCGTCAGTTGACGAGAATTCTTTTATATTCGATAGACTCTTGGCCTGAGCCAACTGTTTCAATTTTTGTAATCAGTTCGAAAATATAGTGATCCCAAATGGTTGGGGTCAGTTTTGCTGATTAAAATTTGGTCGAATTTAGTCTGCTCATTTATTTTATCAATAGATAATGAGAAATGTCTATTTTTCAATAGTTGTTTTTTAATAATGTAGAATGAATTTACTACTGAAACTCTTGAGCCATTAGTAAAATCAATTGTACTCAGTTGCCATAAAGCTGAAGCCCGCTTGTGCTTTGGTGGGGCGACAATAAAATTCGTGTGAGGGGCTGGTCAGCGCCAAGAGCTATGGTTCGTTATATCCTCGTAAGGAGATTTGGTGTCATTGTATGAGGCAGCATTTGCGTAGGAGGCTAATTTATGTTTGTGTGTTTCGCTACGGTATCTTTTGGATATGCTTTCTCATGTTCTATCTCAATATTATCTACTTTCTTTAATCATTAAAATTTATTAATTAATTTATTAATGTTCGAGTATTATACTCATGAGTTTGTATTTTCTAGATTATTTGTTATTTATTTGCAAAATATTGAAATGTTGCAAGCACTTTTGGTTTTAAAATCATTTTAAGCAAGAAGTAAAATATAGGTATGGGACTTTAGACTTTTTGTTTTGGTACTTCCACTTTTTATGTTTCTATTCTAATTTAGATATTCTAACTTTTGAAGTAAATTTACGTTCATTTCCAAAGACGCAAACAGATTAAGATTTGAGGAGCCTATTCCCTTCCATATAAGATTCTGTCTGAAATAGCTTGAAGGGTAAATTAAAGGAGGAATTAATGGTGATATTTAATTCAAGCCACGTATAAAAAGACACTAAGTAATTTATATAGATATAAAACGTTGTTAGTCAAAGACTGAATCTGAATTAAGATTTAAGCAGACATTTTCTTGTGCCTTGCTATCCTGGTTCCTACTTAAATTTAAAGGGCTGTGGCTGCCCAGTGGTCAAGGTATTGGATCATGCTTTAGAGTTCGAGCCCAGTGCCACTACAAAGACCACCCAATGTGCAGGGGCTGATGCATGTTGGGAATCTGTTGGTAGCCACACCCTCCCGTTGGTGGTGTGGTAGTTAGGTAGAGGAGGTGTCAGCCAGGTGTCGTCCGCGTCACTTCGGACCATGGTTCAAAAATTATGAGGTCCCTGCCAAAGTCCTAGTGTAGCTGAACAGTGACGTTAACATTCATTCACTCACCCTCTTAAATTCTAATGAACACGTTCTCAAGTGGTAATGGTCATAAAATCGTGAGCGGCAGGTCATGAATTCGACATCTAGTGCCACTGTGTGAAGATTCTTGCGTAGAGGATAGATGCTCATATCGGTAGACTCCAAGTCCTCTGTTGGTTTGCGGTAGTTTGGAAAGGGGTGGGGAACCACACACAAATGTCGTTCGTCATTTGATTGAGGCTAGAAATTACGAGGTTCAAGTTGGCATTGAAGCGCTCGTGTTGTTTTTATGTTTGCGGACATTATTATACACTCCTATCACCCAATTAAATTCTAGTTTGTTTTTTACTTTTTAAATAGAGGCTTACTTTATTCTACCAGCAGCAGTTCCTCATATTTGATTTTATTATGAATTGATTCAACCGCTGGATCTTTATTGGAAGTCGTGTGAAGAAGTTATACCGAAAACAAAATGTATGCAAAAGCATGAATGTATCGCCTAGGTATTTTAGAATCTCAGTATTTTTAGATATTAATGACAACACAATGTAAATGTAAGATAATTTCTATGGTGCATTTAACAAATGTAATAATGTTAACCAATAATAATGTTATTTATTTTATTTTTTGGTTCGAACTGTCGCAAGTATTACTTGGCAATATCAACATCTTTTCTAAAGGAAAGTTTTGTAAAAACTTTTTCCTGATAAAAGAAAAATAAATAAATAATTATATTAAATGAAATAATTTTGTAGGTTGGACATGTTTCTGAAGACACACACCTTATTGTTTCTTTTCTCTCGAAACGGAAAACAATATTTTCAAGCTTCAGAACAACGATGGGATGAAGATTATTTCAAGTTAAACTTTTCTTCTTCTTTGCAACGAAAAACTTTTTTCGATTTAGGAAGAATGTTGTCGTAGTTTTGCCATGCCGAAAAGATTTTTATATAAGTTTTATTCAAAACCCGTATCTTTAAAGAATTCCAAGTAGAATATATGCAGGTTTAAGAGGAAAAAATGTAAAGATTTTATAAACATTTTAAATTACAAACATGGAATAGTAATATGTTGGTTTTTAATGGAGAACAAAGGACCTGGTTTGTTTTGTTATACAATATTTATTTTATTTTCATGTTCATTGACAGTGGAATTCGGTAATTGTACAGACATAGAACAACATTTGTACAGGTGTGTTTTGTAGATGACAATGGCCTATTTTAATATTTCTTATTTTAATTATCAATTCATCATTTTTATCAAATTTTATATTATTACTCTTTTTGGCTGAAAATTTTGGAATCAAAATGAATAGTGTGGTAAAGTCAATTAAATGCATGCAATCAGAACATTTTGAAGAAATCTGTCCCAAACTGACGTTAATTTACTGTGATAAAATGGTACTGTCACCAATATTTTTAGAGGTCAAGGATTTTTTATAGATTCATCGGGCATCACAAACTGCTACTCTAGTAATTGAGCAATATGGTCTTAAGATTTTAAAGATTACATTATTGCATCCTGTGTGTAGTAATATTTAGTTTCTACACAAAAAATCTAGAACAACTAGAAGAACCCTGTTATGATAAATGTGCGAAACATCATACCAGACCAGTTGTGATTTATTGTTAAACACGTTGTTCATCGCCTTTTGAAAGTTTACAAGAAAAGCGCCGTTAATTACATTGAGCTATTTTCATTACGTTTTTCAACACGGTTAAGAATTACTAATTTTGTGACATTTGTGCAATAGTCTGTATCTGTGTTTTTAATCTGAATTGATTATTTTTCATTTTTAACATAGATATATCGTTATTAAATTCTTTTTACATTAGTTTGATGTTATTTGGATATGGTGATCGAAAACGTCCGGAAATTTTGTTCCAAATTGCTTATGCCTTCCGTATGGATCAAATTCCTTTGTTAAATGTGGCATTTTTCTATGCACCCATAAAAACATTTTTAAGTAAATTAAAAAAAAAAAACTTTGAATATTTCTCAAGTGTAATCTGTATATACCAATTTTAAAGGCAATCTCTTCATCCGTTTGAGCTGCTGAATAATTCGTGGGCAGTAAGTTAGAACCCCACCTTGTCAGAGATACTTTACCATAAATCATTCCTTGAATTGAATTTGTAGCCTAGTGGCTATGCTCACGAACTCGTTTCTGATATATTGTTCAGCCCCTGATGCGATTGGAGACCCGCCATGAAGAGGGAAAAGGCTGATGCACGAAATCTGCCAGGGCTCCAAGTTCTCGCGTTAATGTTGTAAAGTTAGAACAGAAGGGTGCAACCTGTGGGTGTTCCTCATTACTTGATCACTGTTCAAAAACTACGAAGCTTGTCGCCAATATCCCTAGCGGATGCTTCAGGGAGTGCTTAAGCAAATTAAACCGCTATAGGATGATCAACAAGTTTGCATTATTAACACGCTTTTATAAGTTTCACTTGTATGTACTTGAATCTGGAACACGATTTTTACCCACTTCAAAAGGTCAGGATTAATCCGAAATTTTCCACAATTTGTCAATCATGGCAGTACAATAATTTCTACTCTGTTTCATTATCCTGAACAGATAATCAGGAGACAGGATAATCCAGATTTGGTGACTGATTCATTATACCATTTCCAGATTTGGCGACTAAAAGATTAAGAGTAAACCCTAAGAAAAACGAAACGTTTTTGCACCAACAAATTTCTCATCATAAGGAGTAAACAACCGTCCAGGCTTTCTGCAAGAAAAATCAAAGTAAAAAAAGACTCGTGCATGTGAAAAAAATAATTTGTTCTAACTCGGGGATGGGCAAACTTTTTCGGTGGAGTGGCCAAAATTACAAAAAAAGTGTCTGAATAAATGATAGTTTAAAAACTAAAAATATGCTTTACTGTAGATCGAACTAAGTGCTGAAAAAATAAATTGTTTAAAAGAAACTAAAAACACACGCTTATGGTTAATCGAACTAAAAATTAAAAAATAATTTTAATATAAGATTAAATGATAGACGAGAAAATGAATGGTATTGCGATAAAAGCGGCGTGTTTTGTACTACATTTTACATTAACTCAACATTTCGAATAGAACTAGTAAGAAATTATAGCAATTGATATAGAGCACCCAACGAGTTTACCCCAATAACATTAATTTTCTGTAAATCATTTTATTCTTATATTAAGCAATTATTTTTACTTCTTTAGTTCGATTAATCATGAAAAGCGTTTTTTAGTTTTTTAAACTATAATTTATTTTAAGATAAATTTAGTTATAAAACCTCCATTAGTGTGAATGAAAATACCTGAGAAATAGTGCACTTACATATTACTCTTTAATTTATATATATAAACCAGGGATGTGGCCAACCCAAATGACCTTGTGGGTCACAGCTGCATATAAAAATATATATCTTTTATGTTAGATTTGGACCCATGAAAACATTTGGAGTGGAAAACAATTTAAAACAGATTGACACATTATTGTTTTCTAGTGAAGTTTTCTTGTGTACAAATGTAATGATCAAACAAAGTTTATTTACTTAGGGAGATATTTGTTTCAACCTTTACTTAAGGCTTTTTGCAAGTTGATCTCAATGCTCGTATTTGTGCATCCTAATCTATGCTTCGGGTTTTGCCCGTTTAGTTTGAGAGCGATTTCTATGTTTGATAAATTTCAATTTCGAAAACGATTAGCAGTAACAGAAGCAACGTGATAAAACAGAATTAGTGTTATGGATTGGGGTATTTTGTTAAAAAGAACCCCTAAAACAAAAATACAGCAAATAAAATATTCTCGTATTTTTTAAGGTTGTAAAATGTCTCTGTGGGCCGCGGACTGACCACCCATGATTTAAACCTTAAATCCATTTTGATCTTTCAACTTTGTGTCCCCTTGTTTAAAATATACTATTCTTTTCTCTTCATTATTGTTTTTGGCTATTAAACTAAAACACATTTTAAATGATTTATATTACCAGAAATGAATCCAGGGTTTTAACAACAGCCTGCTTTACGCAAGGTAGTTCAACATTTGAAATAACCGAATTTCAAAATCACTTTTTAAACTTTTCCTCCTTTTTTCCATTTAGAGAGAGGTTCGCTGAGAAAAAATGGTATCTCTACAATCGTTAAGTCATTATTTGACGCAAAATTCTTCTTTCATTCTGATGTTTGAAGCTCTGCAGAAACCCGCGTACGTTCATCACAATGAGAATAAAAACTTCGCAGCCACGTAACTGAACGAAGCACAATGAATCTATTGTGATTTGAATAAAATAAATTCTTGTGAGTGAATGAGTGACTGAGTGAGTTATATTAACGTCACACTATGAGGCTACACAAGGGCTATTGGCGACAACCTCATAATTTTTAACCGTAATCTAGTGACGAGGACGACATCAGAAGTGACACTTCGTCTCCTTACTTCCACGCTACACCAACGGGAGAAATTCTTGTGAGAATTTTGATCTCAGAGTTTTCCGATAAGTAATTTTGTTTGAATGTTGTTTGGGTTGATGTTTTAAATTTTTTGATTAACGTTAGATTTTGAAAAATACGAGAGTCCACGGTAGCCGAGTGATCATGGTCGTGCTGTCGAGTCATGGGTTAGAGTATTGTCCTTTGAAGACCTGCCGGGTAGAGGGGCTGAATCTGTCGTGGTTCAAAGCTCTCTCGTTTGTGTAGTGTAAGAGTTCCAAGAGTGGGATGTCAACGTTGGTGACCAGTAACCCTTGTGAGGTTTCACAGTGTGATATGGTACGTATTATCGCAACAATCACACCAACTCGAATAATTCGCCAACCCTTATTTTCTATATGTCGTAAGCGCTGAAGCGAAAACTATGGGCTTCATTCAATTCTTACTATTAGCTCACACTCTCTATTTAGTTATTTATCTTCGTGGAATTTTCAATCGTTAATAAAATACATTTTAAAGCACCCCTTGAGCTGAAATTTTATATACATGATTAATTTGCATGACAATACAATAATTTAATTATAATTAATAAAAATTAATTAAAACTAATTATTTAAAGAATTACAAATACAGTAACGTTGGTATCACTCTTTATGATTTAGCGATCCTTTTATGACTTGTGTCGAAAAAGGTTTTTTTCTCCTGGTTTTAAAACATTAAGTTGAACTGAAATTATATACAAGATTGTTTTGGATGACAATACGATACTTTAATGATACTACAAAAATTAATTACCACTCAATGTTAGATTCTATCATATATGCATATTTATATTAATTGTAACTATTAAATAAAAAGTAGCTGTACCAAAAACTTTCTTTGTTGACGATCTAAGTAGGAATTGAAAATTTATATTATATTATATATATATATATATATATATTGTTATATTATGAGTTATATATATATATATATATATATATATATATATATATTACTTGTTTCATGTAATCTCGCCAAAAGGGTGCGATAATACATAAGTACCGTGATATTAATGAGCAATCAATCCACAGCTGTTTTTATAAATTTGGCCTTTTTGTTCATTTTTCTCGTTATAGTAAAGGTTTAACTGGCAAATGTTTAGGCGACCAAGTCAGTGTAATAGGTGTCGACCTATAGGGATACGTAATCTACCACTCAAACGAGTTCTTATGTACAGTTTTTAACCCAGAATAACTGACTAATACATCTAAAACTGAATCGAATGCATTTCCAACCATCGCCGCATGAACTTGTCATGCTTAAGTTCAAATGTTGTCGCTGTATTTGTGATACTACTTTGAAAATGGTCTCAGTATTGAATATACATTTTGTTTTGAAATTGCAGATATAATTGTTATTCTTTTTGAAATCCATAAAACCAATTCATTGAATCTCGTTTTGTGATGGTTCAATAATGAAAAATCAAGCAAGTGTCTGAGAAAATCCTTTTTAAATACCATGTACTTTTTTGTAAATCAATTGTTGGTGAAATACCTTGGGTTTCTTTAATTTTTCGACTATAACAATCTATATTTTGCTTTCTATTAGCTCCATACACATGTTTCAAACAGTTATTTTGTACGACGATTGTGTTCATTTGCTCTCAATTACAAGACTTAAAACTGAAAAACCTCATGTGTTTTAAAATAAATGTACTACAATTACTCAGATGCTTATAGTAGTATGCAAAAACCTTGTATATTGCTTGACTTTTGCAATAATGTAATTACAATTTCATATAACTTCCTGATAAATATGCAGAAGATCTAACTGTGTACAAAAATTCCACAGCAGTTTTGTCGTTAAGAAAAATTTAATACTTCTACAATAATAGAATTTGAAAAAAATTCTTCATTATTACTAAAACTGGTCAAGATGCAGAATAAGGAATGAAACAGAACATTAATTAGGATTCTACTTTGCATTGAAATAGAAACAACGGGAAAGCTACTCAATTACCATAAAATGAACAGTGCCAAATTTCATAATGGATTAGACTCAAACAGATTCAACATGACAAAATACAAGCTTGACGTCAAAACCAAACTTCAATCTGCTTCCGGATAACATGTAAGTACCTGATTTTCATAGTTCGACTATTACTGCATCTTTCAGTAAATTTTCAAAAGATAACCAAATGCATTATCGAAAGTTTCAACAAATTTAGCTTCATTTTTCCTGGGGAGGATGAGAGGGTCTGTGTGTGAAAGCAAAAATTAACAATTGTTTATTTTAAAATTCACAGATTGTTATTTGATTAAATTCATAAATTGCGATTAAATAAATTTAAGTTTACTCTGGCTAAAGAATTTCAAGCAATTTTATATAACTGGTGAACTATTATTTTTATTAATAAATAATTACTCTTTATATTCAGTACTGCTAGAGTTGCCACTAAATGCAGATTTTGTTTTATGATAACGAAAACCAATTTTTGAATTTTACTCTAGGCTTACGAAGTACAAATACATATTCTTTGATCATCTTATTTCATCAGTCTTTCTAGAATTATAAAGATTTTTCAATTTCTTTTTGTAACTTTGCTAACAAATAAAGTCGGGAATTTAAATTACGTTATGATTCTCAGATTTAAAGAAAGAGTATATTTACTTTAATTAGCTATCCTTTTAAAATTTCCAGGCCTCAGTTGAAAAATCACAGGAAATTCGGTAATAATCAATAACGACGAAAGAAAATCTAAATGAAAATTTCAATACTAATAAAGAGCTTACACGATTCTCTAGGTAGATATTACCTAAATATATGCGCATGATATTGCTAATATATCTCAAACATTTCATATTCTAATACCAAATGCTGTATAACAAATGAAGAGGGAGAACGAGGAAGTATAAACATTACACTCATCCTTTCACTTCTGTACTGTAAATATAAGGAATCGGTTTAAAATATCCTACAGGACTGCTCAGTTCTGAAACATTTAACTTCCAATCTGGCCATTGTGACGTATCCTCTGGTCAAATTTTAAAAATTTGACTTAATCAGGGTTGCTACACTGGATGGCATTTTCAAGTGAATTGGATTTGAGTATAATTTAGATTCGATAACTAAGCGTAAAATAAAATTCTTCTGTTTGTATATACACGTGTACAATACTAATCTTGAAGAGGTATTCATCAAAGTCATAATCTTGTGATGCATTCGTAAGAAGATTGGATAATTTAAATCCGACTAGACTTAATTAATCGTTAAAATCTCATCATGCAGCTGGAATACAACTTTAATGGTGAATTCGTTTCAATTACGGAGTAACTGCCTCGATAAAATATTATAACTATAGAGTTTGAAGCTGAAACCTAGTAGTGATGCATACAAATAAATGTTAATAGGATAAAATTGGTGTAACTTGATAATTTGTGTTCAAGAATCGGCAAATTGCTTGCAAATACGTGTAGGTAAGTAGAAAAATTGGGAGAGCTAGCAATCTGATATTCTGAATGGTTAGATAGGGAAGATTTTTCTTTACTCAGCAATGGCCAAAGGATTCCTTGAATTCATACACGCGCACACACACACAGAACGACTGGTCCAATAAATCATTGTATGTACAAGAATCTAACATTATCACCTCTCAAAGTATTCCTCTGAAATCACACACACTTCTGTACCGCAGGAATTGCCATTTCTGGGAACAATTCTGGAACATGTTTCTTTTGGAAGGCCCTTCATGAGATCTCCTGTTTTTGCCTGAACCCTTAACTGAGGTAAAACGGGTTCCCTTTAAGCAAGATTTTAACCGTAGAAATAAAAAACAACTAGCAAAAGTTGCTAAAGAATAAGGAGGATTCTCCTTCACAGTAATGTTAAACACAGTAAATATAAATACACAATACAATTGAAATGACAATTAATATACAACTATATTATTTATGGATAGCATTTGTATTTACTTAAATTTCAATGAGCTTGATTTTTACATTATTTTAATTGTTTTCACTACTGTCATCATTAATTTCAACAATAATTAGTCTTTAGTACTTTCGATTATTTCATTTTGTTCTAAAAAGATACAATAGGCTTATGGTAACTAAAGTTAGAAAGAAAAAGGCGCAAATCATGTAAAAACCGCATTGATCACCGTTTTATATTTTGTAGTACTGAGTTTTCGATCATTGGACATATTTAAATTAAGTGTTTCATTTAGAAATTCAATTAGTGGTAGATTTTTATCATCAGCAATATTAATATTGAAGTTCCACTTAAAAATCATCGGTACATTATTCATATATTTTCGCCAAATCTTTCAAGCATTTCCAGAAACTCTACTTTTTGTATAAATCCCATCAAATTTTGAATAAAAATTGTTGTATCTCAATATAGATTTTCCTGGTGAAATATAAACGGCAACCATTAATATGTATTGCCCATTTCAAATCGCACTGAGCAACGCATATTTCTTGCAGAAACATTACCACCAATGCTTCTAGGGAATTTAGTATGTATGTCCATATGTGAAGTAAATGAAGGTGACGTATTTTGAGTTATTGTCATAAATAGCTACGCCTGCTGCTGGAACTTCTGGTCTTTTATAATCCTACAAACAAAAGCGTTGAAATTGTATTATCAAGTGGTTCTTTCAAGGTTTTCAGTTTAATTTCTGACAAAAGAGTAGAACACATTTCTAAACTTTTACCATAGTATCATTTTTTAGTCGGTTAGCCTACAAAACCTGACAATTGAATGTGAAAAATATCGACAACCTCACTTGTTGGTATTTTACCCTAGAAAAGTTTCGTAAGAATTCAGTGTGGAATTGCTTGCAACCCTTTCAATTCTAAGCTCATATTTTTATTTTTGGCCAATTTAAATTAATAAATACTGATTTTCGTGTTTACAAAGTTTTGGGGCCACAATAAAAATATTTAATGAAATTAACCCTTTATGCAAATGTATTTTGGTACTTATAATTACACTTTAAAAATTCAAGCATAGAATAAACTATTTTATGAATATTTTGACGATGTTTCCCACAGGAATACCTTTGAAATCCACCTTCCAACATATAAGTGGAAGCACAGGTTCTATGATGAGTATTTTGAAAAGGAGGAAGGCGAATAAGCTGCAAAAATTAGTGTTTTCAGTGGATTGCGAAGATTATCATTTTTGTCCCGAAAAAATAGTTAATGTCAAAATTTAAGTGTCTTATTTTATTTCGAATGTTAATATGAAGACCCTAGAAAACGCGCGATTTGACTATTTATTTTAAGTGAACAGTGTATATATAATTAATTTTACAGTTGAATATCTTTAATTAATTAGCTCAAATGGATTAAATTTTCCAAAGCTGAGTATTTTGTTTATGTATATCCCTTAATTTTCAATGTAGTGACCCCAAAAAAATATTCCATGAAAAAAAACTGCTGTAAATCATAAATGCGTACATGTACAAGCCAAAGCTCTGTTGCTTTTATTATTTAAAACTAAAGATTTTAATGATATAAGGTAATAAACTATAATTTTGCATTAATAACCATATTTTAAACTTTTAAACCATATTGATCTTGAATTATACCGATTTCATGTAAAATTTTAAATTTCAAGATCCACGATAAAATGTGATTGAACAACTGGAAGTCTGTTTTACCAAGGTAGTAAGAAAAATATCGCTTCGCTACCTGGAAATATTTAATTCAGATTGCGCATTGTATTGCAGAGTCTAAATATTAGAAAATTAATACAGTACCAAAACAGAATAAATACGAAGATTTTGCCAATTTTATATAATATGTACCTTCAAAACGCCAAAAATAAATGCTTTATATTTAAAATAATTTTCTGTTATTTTTAAGTTAAAATATTAGTATATTTATTTAGCATCACCTGCCGTACTCTTACCAAATTAATTCTCTACCAAACTATCTCAAATAATAATCAAACAAAAACACTATTTCAAACAATGCACAGTATATATAATACCCGAAATTTTCACTAAATCCAATCTAATTTCACTATAAGATGTACACAGCACTATACATCAACAAGCTGCATAGCTACAGATATATGTCGGGTTATAAGTATGTCGGTGACGGGCACGCACGAGATTTCTCCCATCCAAAAAGTGTCTAAGGCGCACAGCACACTGCGCGTGCAACAGTCATGAGCATGTCGGTGACGCGAACCCGTAAGATTTTCCCCTACCAAAAAGTGCCCAACGCGGCTAAAGAAGTTTTCACTTCAAAAATAGGGTCTTGTGAGCGGGTGTAAATTGTCTTGGTTCAACAGACATCCATCCCTCCCCAATTCTGGCCTTTTTTTCCTAATTTTTTTACGAAGTCTTTAGCACTTCAATGTAGTTGTGTTGATCAACAGGTTGCCCAATGATGTGAGTGGGAACCCACTCATATCACGTATTTTGGCAATGTTTTGGTCTGTAATCGCTTACCTTGGGCGGCCAGCACGTTCGTCATTTTCCACACTTGTCTCTTCCCTCTGAAAACCACTTACGCCATTCAAACACATATGCAAGATGAAGTTTAATCTCCATAAGCCTCGGTTAATATTTTAAATGTTTTCGTGGCTGATTTCTTTTCACAAGAAACTTGATTATTTTGTTTCAACATTTTTCCGGCAGAATGCAGTTGCATGTGTTCTCTCAGTGACGCAGTACTCTCACTGCCGTGATCGATGAAAGCGAAATTGGCTATATTAATAGAGGAGGGGTATGGGGTGACGTCCTAAAAACAGATATTATCAACTCCACTCTTTTTTCAAGCTGCACGCTTAATCTTTTTTTTTTGTGTCACTCCTAGTAACTAGAAATTCAACAAACTTTACGTGCACATCAGCCTCTTTATAGACCTCTATAAAGTGGGTCTTCAGGGACACCAGGACTTGAACCCAAGATTCGACGATGTGGCCACGAGTTCACGGCAATAATTAGTCTGCTACCGCGGTCACTTGATTCTCATAAATTTTTCAAAGGATTAAGATGATTTTTAAAAAACTTTTCTCTGATATAATTGAGTTGTATACCAGTAAAAAATTTCAAAGGAAAGAATTATGAATTAAAGATAGCTTAAGAAAGAATTTTATGAACTGACTTTGCATGTAAAGAAGAGTGAGTTCATTAAGTCTGTATAGTACATTATTTCAACTTGAACTTATCAAGAAGCGCTTATAATAACTTAAAGCCTTTAACTATCTATTCAAACGCAATGTTTCAATTAAATTATTAATAATAATATATTCGAGTTAAGCCACACATAGCACTATATTATTGATCTCCAGATCTAGTTGAACATCAGAATTTTATGCTTGTGAATGCCATATTACCGAATACCAAGTTTTGAGAAAGGATCGTTTTGAGCACGTCACAGAGGGTGTCCTGCCCCGTCAGGTCGGAAAGAGTCCTGGTACCTGAAGATCCGATATATAGAGGTGAATAAAACGCACATAAATCCGGCAATTGGCCGCAAAGCCTATTGGTCAAAAATAACGGACTTGTGGCATGTCATGAATTGAGCCTAGTACCACTGAATCCGCCTTGCAGAGGGGCCGATGCTCGTTAAATATATCGATCAAATGTCTCCATTGGTGTGGTAGCTTGTGGAGAGGGGGTTCCAAAATCGCGTAAGTCGTCCTCATCAACCGACCATTGTCCAAAATTACGAGGCCCGTCTGGAATTGCACTTGGTAGTTTCAAAATGCTACTTAATATTCACTGATATAAACGCACATATATAAAATTGTGTTTATTTGCGTAGGAAGAAGAAGCGGTTTTTTTCTTTTTTTCTTCTGTAAATTACCTTATCGGAAAGCGATAGTCTAACAAATAATCACTATTCTTTCGTTATGTATAAATCTGAAACGAATGTTACATATTATGTAAAAGTTTCTCGGAACGCTTTATGAAATGTATTAATAATTATTTTTTAAAAAATACGTAGTAAGGATATATGAAAAATTGCATTGAAAAATTGTATTCAGCGTTTTTATTTACGAGTACAGTCAGAACCTGTTTTTATGATTTACTTTTTGTGCATTTTATGCGATCTTATTTTTTATACGGTATATGAATTTCAATGACTTTCAAGCACCAATGTAATGCTTTGGGTAATAAATTGGGTAAATACGTATTTAGCTTAAGTCAGGCCTTGGGCCCCTAGAGTTCCCCAAGTTATCCTTGGGATGCGGGGTGTACATTACGCCACTGAAATGTAGACGCACTAAAAGGGACTCTGTTCATTTATTATAAACAGTCTCCCCGACAATGCGCATTCAGTTGTTTCTCTACCGCTCCAGCAGATTCGCCCCTTGATTGAAGACGAAACTTTCAAATGACAGTTACATTATCAGTAATTTGATAGGATTATGGAGATGGACAAGAAGAACCGGATTCTTTGAGAACGGATAAAATATGCAGGATCCAGTTTTCCAACAAATTGGAAGTACATTTTGTTAAAATAGATACCAATTAAGAAAGGACTATAAAATTCCAAAAGGTCAATCATGAATATTTTATTGTCGACATTTAAAAGCAACTGATCACTCGATTTTCGACTCAAACCTTATCTCTACTTATGTTGCCAAAAATAGATCAATCGAAAATTGTACCCCTGGGAAGTATCTAGAAAGCGATTTTGAACTTATTCATTACAGAGCTTGGATAAACATGAGTAGCAATGCATTATATATGTGCATTTTGAAAACTTATCCGTGTATACAATGAGAAACTACAGTTTTTAAAATGTTTCCATGTGTAATATTTAATATTTATTTTGTTATGGAAAGTATTCTTACATAAATTTCGTAAATAATTGGCATATTTTATAAATGCGACTTTTTTATGCGGTCCCCATCCACTGCATAATAAAAGTTTTCTGTAATATTCCTACGCGAATTAGCTCTTGTTATATGTAAGAATTTATGAAATCTTTGAATATATTTTTTTTTCTTTCTGTGCGTTTATTTTTTGCGGTCCCTATCTACCGCACAAAAACGGGTTCAACTGTATTATTCTTTTGAATATTATACTCCAGTAGTTTTCGATAGTTTCTTGAAAGTCTTTGTATAAAGAATTCTAAAATTTGTTGCATTACTCTCTCTCTCTCTGCCTTCTTGATGTATAAATGTTTGAAAAGTAAAGCAAAAATGTTTCAAAAGTATTGGGGAAATGCAGTGATGCTTTCGCATGGAAGAGAAATCTCTTGACGCGTGACTCATTAACCTGTGACGCGTCATTAAGTATGTAAATAAAACATGTCACCCGTTTTGATAAATGGTCTCTAGATTCAACGTAGAGGAGAAATAACTATTTTCTTACTAGGAAAACCCAAGGTGTTTTTTGGATGCAGACTTTTTGTCTCGCCATTAATTTCCCTTCTCCTCCACTGCAAATGGCATTGGCTAGGAAACAAAACGCTGCAGTGAAGGGCATATAGCTGCAATAAAGAAAGAAATAAAGCACACCAGCCCACACAAAGTGACAGGCTTTACGAAACAATGAAAAATTCTAATTATAGAAGCACGAAAAATATCTTTAAATATACTATATACATAATTTTGTAATGGCTGTGCTAGAGAGTAAACTTAATTTTATTTTGAATTTTTCAATTCATACTAAGTTTAATAATCTTTTCCTTATATATATATATATATATATATATATATATATATTGTTCAAATTTCTTTTCAATCGTTATCAAAACACTTTCATTCATCCATTCCAGTTCAAATAATACATTTTTTCAAACTTTCTTAGCTTGATGTCACTTTGTTAATACAGTTTTTCGAACATTAATTCATTTGTTAAACTTACCGAATAAAATACAAATAGTATCAAACAAAACAAGAGCACAAAATCATGTATTAAAAGGAAAATCGCGCGCGCTCACAAAATTTCTGTAGCGCAATGGATGAGCGGTGGACTTTCGTTCTAAAGGTCGTGGTTTGAATCTCACCTGGGATAATCTAATTCCTGAGAAAATGATTTCTTTTCTACTATAGTATTCTATTTTATTACAGTAATTAAATTTAATGAATGAATATAAATAGCAAACGTTCAGTTAGCTTTTAAATACCATACATAAAAAGGAAACTGAAAACGAAAATCGCTTTCTATTTTGTCACTTAAAAGTGTGATTCTGTCATATGCATAAACATATTTACATTAATTGTAAGTATTTAATTAAAAAAAAAAACTAAAAACTATAATTTTCTTTTCTGTTGACCGCAAAGTAATCAATTTGCCTTTATACTTGTTTTCATTTAATTGATGTCGTATTAAACTGAGTTGAGTGAAGAATTATAAAGTCCTTCTGTGCATCAACCAGTTCCTGCTTTTCAGATGTGATAAATGGAAGAGTAAATCATTCTAGTCACAACATGTATTGTAAAGACTTAAAGCACCCAATACAATGGGTATGCTCATACGGTACATTTCATTAAATTATACAAAATAATCTTGTAGTCAAGATATTATTAACCAATTATTTTGAAATGATATTTTTTGGAGCACTTTTTTTAAAAGTTTCGAAGATGATTCAGCATTCAATCATAAAAATCCCCTTTTAATTAATTAAAGAACTATTTTTCGCTTTTACCGCACTATTCAAAATACATTTTGAATAGCTATTTTGAGTATTTTCTACTGACTTCAAAAAGAAAAATATCGAAATGGTAATGTTGGCGTCAGTTGACGAGAATTCTTTTATATTCGATAGACTCTTGGCCTGAGCCAACTGTTTCAATTTTTGTAATCATTTCGAAAATATAGTGATCCCAAATGGTTGGGGTCAGTTTTGCTGATTAAAATTTGGTCGAATTTAGTCTGCTCATTTATTTTATCAATAGATAATGAGAAATGTCTATTTTTCAATAGTTGTTTTTTAATAATGTAGAATGAATTTACTACTGAAACTCTTGAGCCATTAGTAAAATCAATTGTACTCAGTTGCCATAAAGCTGAAGCCCGCTTGTGCTTTGGTGGGGCGACAATAAAATTCGTGTGAGGGGCTGGTCAGCGCCAAGAGCTATGGTTCGTTATATCCTCGTAAGGAGATTTGGTGTCATTGTATGAGGCAGCATTTGCGTAGGAGGCTAATTTATGTTTGTGTGTTTCGCTACGGTATCTTTTGGATATGCTTTCTCATGTTCTATCTCAATATTATCTACTTTCTTTAATCATTAAAATTTATTAATTAATTTATTAATGTTCGAGTATTATACTCATGAGTTTGTATTTTCTAGATTATTTGTTATTTATTTGCAAAATATTGAAATGTTGCAAGCACTTTTGGTTTTAAAATCATTTTAAGCAAGAAGTAAAATATAGGTATGGGACTTTAGACTTTTTGTTTTGGTACTTCCACTTTTTATGTTTCTATTCTAATTTAGATATTCTAACTTTTGAAGTAAATTTACGTTCATTTCCAAAGACGCAAACAGATTAAGATTTGAGGAGCCTATTCCCTTCCATATAAGATTCTGTCTGAAATAGCTTGAAGGGTAAATTAAAGGAGGAATTAATGGTGATATTTAATTCAAGCCACGTATAAAAAGACACTAAGTAATTTATATAGATATAAAACGTTGTTAGTCAAAGACTGAATCTGAATTAAGATTTAAGCAGACATTTTCTTGTGCCTTGCTATCCTGGTTCCTACTTAAATTTAAAGGGCTGTGGCTGCCCAGTGGTCAAGGTATTGGATCATGCTTTAGAGTTCGAGCCCAGTGCCACTACAAAGACCACCCAATGTGCAGGGGCTGATGCATGTTGGGAATCTGTTGGTAGCCACACCCTCCCGTTGGTGGTGTGGTAGTTAGGTAGAGGAGGTGTCAGCCAGGTGTCGTCCGCGTCACTTCGGACCATGGTTCAAAAATTATGAGGTCCCTGCCAAAGTCCTAGTGTAGCTGAACAGTGACGTTAACATTCATTCACTCACCCTCTTAAATTCTAATGAACACGTTCTCAAGTGGTAATGGTCATAAAATCGTGAGCGGCAGGTCATGAATTCGACATCTAGTGCCACTGTGTGAAGATTCTTGCGTAGAGGATAGATGCTCATATCGGTAGACTCCAAGTCCTCTGTTGGTTTGCGGTAGTTTGGAAAGGGGTGGGGAACCACACACAAATGTCGTTCGTCATTTGATTGAGGCTAGAAATTACGAGGTTCAAGTTGGCATTGAAGCGCTCGTGTTGTTTTTATGTTTGCGGACATTATTATACACTCCTATCACCCAATTAAATTCTAGTTTGTTTTTTACTTTTTAAATAGAGGCTTACTTTATTCTACCAGCAGCAGTTCCTCATATTTGATTTTATTATGAATTGATTCAACCGCTGGATCTTTATTGGAAGTCGTGTGAAGAAGTTATACCGAAAACAAAATGTATGCAAAAGCATGAATGTATCGCCTAGGTATTTTAGAATCTCAGTATTTTTAGATATTAATGACAACACAATGTAAATGTAAGATAATTTCTATGGTGCATTTAACAAATGTAATAATGTTAACCAATAATAATGTTATTTATTTTATTTTTTGGTTCGAACTGTCGCAAGTATTACTTGGCAATATCAACATCTTTTCTAAAGGAAAGTTTTGTAAAAACTTTTTCCTGATAAAAGAAAAATAAATAAATAATTATATTAAATGAAATAATTTTGTAGGTTGGACATGTTTCTGAAGACACACACCTTATTGTTTCTTTTCTCTCGAAACGGAAAACAATATTTTCAAGCTTCAGAACAACGATGGGATGAAGATTATTTCAAGTTAAACTTTTCTTCTTCTTTGCAACGAAAAACTTTTTTCG
Organism: Trichonephila inaurata madagascariensis; assembly: GCA_019973955.1. NCBI lineage: Eukaryota > Metazoa > Arthropoda > Arachnida > Araneae > Nephilidae > Trichonephila > Trichonephila inaurata. The sequence goes on along the minus strand of BMAV01001358.1, from coordinate 16,355 downwards.
ATTTAGGAAGAATGTTGTCGTAGTTTTGCCATGCCGAAAAGATTTTTATATAAGTTTTATTCAAAACCCGTATCTTTAAAGAATTCCAAGTAGAATATATGCAGGTTTAAGAGGAAAAAATGTAAAGATTTTATAAACATTTTAAATTACAAACATGGAATAGTAATATGTTGGTTTTTAATGGAGAACAAAGGACCTGGTTTGTTTTGTTATACAATATTTATTTTATTTTCATGTTCATTGACAGTGGAATTCGGTAATTGTACAGACATAGAACAACATTTGTACAGGTGTGTTTTGTAGATGACAATGGCCTATTTTTAATATTTCTTATTTTAATTATCAATTCATCATTTTTATCAAATTTTATATTATTACTCTTTTTGGCTGAAAAATTTTGGTAAATCAAAATGAATAGTGTGGTAAAGTCAATTAAATGCATGCAATCAGAACATTTGAAGAAATCTGTCCCAAACTGACGTTAATTTACTGTGATAAAATGGTACTGTCACCAATATTTTTAGAGGTCAAGGAAGTTTTTTATAGATTCATCGGGCATCACAAACTGCTACTCTAGTAATTGAGCAATATGGTCTTAAGATTTTAAAGATTACATTATTGCATCCTGTGTGTAGTAATATTTAGTTTCTACACAAAAAATCTAGAACAACTAGAAGAACCCTGTTATGATAAATGTGCGAAACATCATACCAGACCAGTTGTGATTTATTGTTAAACACGTTGTTCATCGCCTTTTGAAAGTTTACAAGAAAAGCGCCGTTAATTACATTGAGCTATTTTCATTACGTTTTTCAACACGGTTAAGAATTACTAATTTTGTGACATTTGTGCAATAGTCTGTATCTGTGTTTTTAATCTGAATTGATTATTTTTCATTTTTAACATAGATATATCGTTATTAAATTCTTTTTACATTAGTTTGATGTTATTTGGATATGGTGATCGAAAACGTCCGGAAATTTTGTTCCAAATTGCTTATGCCTTCCGTATGGATCAAATTCCTTTGTTAAATGTGGCATTTTTCTATGCACCCATAAAAACATTTTTAAGTAAATTAAAAAAAAAACTTTGAATATTTCTCAAGTGTAATCTGTATATACCAATTTTAAAGGCAATCTCTTCATCCGTTTGAGCTGCTGAATAATTCGTGGGCAGTAAGTTAGAACCCCACCTTGTCAGAGATACTTTACCATAAATCATTCCTTGAATTGAATTTGTAGCCTAGTGGCTATGCTCACGAACTCGTTTCTGATATATTGTTCAGCCCCTGATGCGATTGGAGACCCGCCATGAAGAGGGAAAAGGCTGATGCACGAAATCTGCCAGGGCTCCAAGTTCTCGCGTTAATGTTGTAAAGTTAGAACAGAAGGGTGCAACCTGTGGGTGTTCCTCATTACTTGATCACTGTTCAAAAACTACGAAGCTTGTCGCCAATATCCCTAGCGGATGCTTCAGGGAGTGCTTAAGCAAATTAAACCGCTATAGGATGATCAACAAGTTTGCATTATTAACACGCTTTTATAAGTTTCACTTGTATGTACTTGAATCTGGAACACGATTTTTACCCACTTCAAAAGGTCAGGATTAATCCGAAATTTTCCACAATTTGTCAATCATGGCAGTACAATAATTTCTACTCTGTTTCATTATCCTGAACAGATAATCAGGAGACAGGATAATCCAGATTTGGTGACTGATTCATTATACCATTTCCAGATTTGGCGACTAAAAGATTAAGAGTAAACCCTAAGAAAAACGAAACGTTTTTGCACCAACAAATTTCTCATCATAAGGAGTAAACAACCGTCCAGGCTTTCTGCAAGAAAAATCAAAGTAAAAAAAGACTCGTGCATGTGAAAAAAATAATTTGTTCTAACTCGGGGATGGGCAAACTTTTTCGGTGGAGTGGCCAAAATTACAAAAAAAGTGTCTGAATAAATGATAGTTTAAAAACTAAAAATATGCTTTACTGTAGATCGAACTAAGTGCTGAAAAAATAAATTGTTTAAAGAAACTAAAAAACACACGCTTTTATGGTTAATCGAACTAAAAATTAAAAAAAATAATTCTTAATATAAGATTAAAATGATAGACGAGAAAATGAATGGTATTGCGATAAAAGCGTGGCGTGTTTTGTACTACATTTTTACATTAACTCAACATTTCGGAATAGAACTAGTAAGAAATTATAGCAATTGATATAGAGCACCCAACGAGTTTACCCCAATAACATTAATTTTCTCGTAAATCATTTTATTCTTATATTAAGAATTATTTTTTTACTTTTTAGTTCGATTAATCATGAAAGCGTGTTTTTTAGTTTTTTTAAACTATAATTTATTTTTACAAGATAAATTTAGTTATAAAACCTCCATTAGTGTGAATGAAAATACCTGAGAAATAGTGCACTTACATATTACTCTTTAATTTATATATATAAACCAGGGATGTGGCCAACCCAAATGACCTTGTGGGTCACAGCTGCATATAAAAATATATATCTTTATGTTAGATTTGGACCCATTGAAAACATTTGGAGTGGAAAACAATTTAAAACAGATTGACACATTATTGTTTTCTAGTGAAGTTTTCTTGTGTACAAATGTAATGATCAAACAAAGTTTATTTACTTAGGGAGATATTTGTTTCAACCTTTACTTAAGGCTTTTTGCAAGTTGATCTCAATGCTCGTATTTGTGCATCCTAATCTATGCTTCGGGGTTTTGCCCGTTTAGTTTGAGAGCGATTTCTATGTTTGATAAATTTCAATTTCGAAAACGATTAGCAGTAACAGAAGCAACGTGATAAAACAGAATTAGTGTTATGGATTGGGGTATTTTGTTAAAAAGAACCCCTAAAACAAAAATACAGCAAATAAAATATTCTCGTATTTTTTAAGGTTGTAAAATGTCTCTGTGGGCCGCGGACTGACCACCCATGATTTAAACCTTAAATCCATTTTGATCTTTCAACTTTGTGTCCCCTTGTTTAAAATATACTATTCTTTTCTCTTCATTATTGTTTTTGGCTATTAAACTAAAACACATTTTAAATGATTTATATTACCAGAAATGAATCCAGGGTTTTAACAACAGCCTGCTTTACGCAAGGTAGTTCAACATTTGAAATAACCGAATTTCAAAATCACTTTTTAAACTTTTCCTCCTTTTTTCCATTTAGAGAGAGGTTCGCTGAGAAAAAATGGTATCTCTACAATCGTTAAGTCATTATTTGACGCAAAATTCTTCTTTCATTCTGATGTTTGAAGCTCTGCAGAAACCCGCGTACGTTCATCACAATGAGAATAAAAACTTCGCAGCCACGTAACTGAACGAAGCACAATGAAAACCCCTTTATTGTTTTTTTTCTCTGAAATCTAAAAAATATTTCATTTCGAGAACAAGCAGGGGATGAAGATTGATTTTTTAAAAACTTTTCTTCTTTTTTTTGAACAAAAAACTTTTTCGATTGAAGAATGTTCGTAGTTTTGCCATGCCAAAAAAGATTTTATATAATTTTTTTATTCAAAACCGTATTTTTTAAAGGCCAAATGAATATATGCAGAAAGGGGAAAATGTAAAGATTTTTATAAACTTTTTTTTAAATTTTTAAAAACATGGAATAGTAAAATGGGTTTTTTTATTGAAAAGAATAAAGGACTCGGTTTTTTTTTATACAATATTTATTTTATTTTCATTTATTGAAAGTGGAATTTTTTTTGCAATTGTACGATTGCATAGAAAACATTTGTACAGGTGTGTTTTTAGATGACAATGGCCTATTTTAATATTTTTTAATTTAATTAAAATTATATTTTTATAAAATTTTTATATTATTACTTTTTGGCTGAAAAATTTTTTAGTCAAATGAATGGGGCGGTAAAGCAATTAAATGCATGCAATCAGAACATTTTGAAGAAATTGTCCCAAACGACTTTTTACTGGGGAAAAAAAGGAAATTGTCACCAATTTTTTGAGTAAATTTTTTTTTTTATAGATTCATCGGGCATCAAACTGAAAGTAATTGAGCAATTGGTCTTAAGTTTTTAAAGATTACATTATTGCACCCTTTTTGTGTGTAGTATTTAGTTTCTACAAAAATCTAGAACAACTAGAAGAACCCTTTTTTGATAAAGGGCGAAACATCGTACCGACCGGGGTTTTTTTATTGAAACACGTTGTTCATCGTTTTGGAAATTTTTACAAGAAAGCGTGTTAATTACACTGGTGTGCAAAAAATTAACAACAGGTGGGTTTATTGCCATAACTTCACGAAAAAAACATCTGAGAAATGAAATTGAAATGAGGGAGAGTATTATGTACGTGCGATGACGGATCGGCGCTGAAAAGGAATACAACGCATACGGTATGGAATCAAAAAAAAAACAAATTTATTGAACGCATAGTATCGTGACTCATGATTGTCATCCAACAGGGCAACAAGCAGATGTTCCTTAAATGGTATATGCCCCCCCCACTACAAAAGGGTTTCTTTTCACCGTCTCCATAACAGAACCGGGGTGCAACATTTCTGAGGTAGGGGTGCCCCATTCCCCAATCAACATCTGTTTGAGTTGTTGGTTGTACCCGGATGATGTGAGCGTGTGGCAATATTCCCCCAAAGCATCCCACACATGTTGATGGGGTTTAAATCTGGGGGGCACTCTGGCCAATCCACGAGTGATATCTTCACTTTCCCAGCGCCCCCAACAGCAAGAGGCATGTGGCAGTGCATTGTCATCCATAAAGATGAAGTCGGGCCAAGGCACCCGAAAAGATGCAGATGGTGAAGAAGTACCCCCCACAATAGCGATCCCCCGGGTTTCAGACCCCTCGCGGGAAACCAGTTCCGCCCGTTCAGCATAATGCCAACCCAGACAAGAACCGGACCACACCGTAACGATGTCTTTCCTTTATGTTACTGGGGTAAAACCGGGTCCCGATCTCTCCAAATCAAACTCGTTGAGAATCGCTTCTGGTACTGAACCACCTCATCCGTAAAGAGAACACGACTCCATTGATCGTTGTCCTTTTTGTGCTCTCCCCCCTGTAAAGGGTGGTTGAGGGCCTTTTTCAACGGGAGGCAGGTTCGGACGGGGGTGAACGGGCCCCCTTTGTGAAGGCGTCTGGCCACAGTAAACCGCTACATTTTGTCGACCTGTTGCGACGGTTTTTAAATGGCCTGCTGACCGCGTCGAACTTTTTCGCCTGCGGAAGATATTCCGGCACCCCTGCAGCTGTCGTCCCCGGGGTGCCACATCAACCTTTTTTAACAGCTGTACCTGTGGTTTGGAACGCTTTCCGCGCGCGAAACGACACTTTTTTTGATTTCGAACCGGTTAATGGGGACAGTACGCCCCCCCTCTAGCTTTCCGATCATTCTTCCCCGCAAAGTCATCCAGATGATTTCTTCTAGCCAAATTTTACGAACTGACTCACTGGCACTTTCAGAGAATATGGTGAATTGCGTTCCGTCCTTCATTTCATTTAGTTGAGCAACGGGCCGACATCACGCGTTTTGCGCGCTCACATCGCTTCTGGACGTTTTGTTCCTGATATTTGATACGCATGACGTTTCACTGACTTACGTTTTCCCCCTTACTGATCTCCAGACCCCCTTTTTCTGCAATTTCATGGCTATCTGCTAAATTTACATTGTTGTTAAGTTTTGCACACCGGTACATTGAGCTTTTTTTCAATACGTTTTTCTTAACACGGTTAAGAATTTTTCACTTGTGACATTTGTGCACAGCTGTATTTTTTTTTAATCTGAATTGTTTTTTTTTCATTTTTAACATAGATATATCGTTATTAAATTTTTACATTATTTGATGTTATTTGATATGGTGATCGAAAACGTCCGAAATTGTTCAAATTGCTTATGCCTTCCGTATGGATCAGTTCCTTTGTTAAATGTGGCATTTTTCTATGCACCCCATAAAAAAAAATTTTAAAATTTTAAAAAAAAACTTTGAATATTTCTAATTTAACGTATACCTTTTTTGGAAACCTTCATCCGTTTGAGCGCTGAAAAAGTGGAAGGAACCACCTTGTCACAAAGATATATTTTAAATAACACCTTTCCTTAATTTTGAATTTGTAGCCTAGTGGCATGCTCACGAACTCGTTTGGGGATATTGTTCAGCCTCGATGCCTGGGGCCCCCAGAAGAGGGGGGGATACAAAACTGTCAGGCCCGCGCGCGAGTTGTAAAGTTGCGAAAGGGGGAACCTGTTCTCATTTCGATCACGTTCAAAATTACGAAGCTTGTCGCCAATATCCATAGTGTTGCTTCAGAGGGCGAAGTAAATTAAAATCATATAGATGTGATCAACAAGTTGCATTATTAACACGCTTTTATAAGTTTCACTTGTATGTAATGGAATCTTTGAACTCGATTTTTATCCATTTTAAAAGGCCAGATTAATCCCAAATTTTCCACACTTGTCAAGGACCGATGACAATACAATAATTTCATAATTTTGCTCCATTATCCTGAACAGGATAATCAGGAGACAGGATAATCCAGATTTGGTGACTGATTCATTATACCATTTCCAGATTTGGCGACTAAAAGATTAAGAGTAACCCTAAGAAAACGAAAACGTTTTTTTGCACCAACAATTTCTCATCATAATATAAGCAACTGTCCAGGCTTTCTGAAAATCAAAGTAAAAAAAAAGACTCGTGCATGTGAAAAAAAAAAATAATTTGTTCTAACTCGGGGATGGGCAAACTTTTTCGGTGGCGGGCTAAAAATTACAAAAAAAAAAGTGCCTGAATAAATGATAGTTTAAAAAACTAAAAATACATGCTTTTACTGTAGATCGAACTAAAAAAGGAAAAATATAAATTGCTTAAAGAAACTAAAAAACACACGCTTTTATGTGTTTAATCCAACTAAAAAATAAAAAAATAATTCTTAATATAAAATTAAAATGATAGACGAGAAAATGAATGGTATTGCGATAAAAGCGTGGCGTGTTTTGTACTACATTTTTACATTAACTCAACATTTCGGAATAGAACTAGTAAGAAATTATAGCAATTGATATAGAGCACCCCACGAGTTTACCCCAATAACATTCATTTTCTCGTAAATCATTTTATTCTTATATTAAGAATTATTTTTTTACTTTTTAGTTTGATTAACCATAAAAGCGTATTTTTTAGTTTTTTTAAACTATAATTTATTTTTACAAGATAAATTTAGTTATAAAACCTCAATTAGTGTGAATGAAAATACCTGAGAAATAGTGCACTTACATATTACTCTTTAATTTATATATATAAACTAGGGATGTGGCCAACCCAAGTGACCTTGCGGGTCACAGCTGCATATAAAAATATATATCTTTATGTTAGATTTGGACCCATTGAAAACATTTATTGGAGTGAAAATAATTTAAAACAGATTGACACATTATTTTTTCATTGTTTTTCTTGTATACAAATGTAATGATCAAATAATGTTTATTTACTTAGGGATATATTTGTTTCTCAACTCTTACTTAGTTTTTGCAAGTTGATATCAATGCTCATATTTGTGCATCCTAATCCATGCTTCGGGTTTTTGCTCGTTTAGTTTGAGAGCGATTTATGTTTGATAAATTTCAATTTCGAAAACGATTAGCAGTAACAGAAGCAACGGGGATAAAATAGAATTAGTTATGGGATTTATTTGTTAAAAAGAACCCTAAAAACAAAAATACAAGCACAAAATATTCGTATTTTTTAAGGTTGTAATGAATCTCGTGGGCCGCGGACTGACCACCCCTGATTTAAACCTTAAATCCATTTGACCTTTCAACTTTTGTGTCCCTTGTTTAAAATATACTATTCTTTTCTCTTCATTATTGTTTTTGGCTATTAAACTAAAACACATTTTAACATTTATGCATACTGCGAAATGTAACCAGAATTTTGAATAACAGCCTGCTTTCCCGGCAGTTCAACATTCCTGAAATAACCGAATTTCTCAAAATCACTTTTTAAACTTTCCCTTTTTTTTTCCATTTTAGAGAGAGGTTCGCTGAGAAAAAATGGAATTCTACAATCGTTAAGTCATTTGACGCAAAATCTTTCTTTCATTCTGATGTTTGAAGTTTCTGCAGAAACCTGCGTACGCGTTCATCACAATGAGAATAAAAAAAACTTTGTGAAGTGGCGTCCTGTTGAATTATGGATGAGAAGCATGGGGGATTCTTTTTCTCAAAACGAGTAAATAAAATGGGAGGACCAATGGATAAAATAAAGAAAGATAGAATAGAAACATTTACCTCTATCTCTAGAATGTATCTTTTCTTTGAGTAAAAAAACTTCTTGATTTTGAACGCATTTGTAATTGTATCTATTAGCTTTATTGCCTTTAACAAATATTTTGCAAAAATTAATAAAATAATTCAATAAATTGTTCGTGGAGCTGGAGATAGAATCCTCACCTTTTCTGCATTAAAGATTTTAGATGATAAATGAAAAGATTAAATTCTACTATAACTACTTATACCTTTTTATTTTATTTTTGCTGTATTAGATTTTTAAAGTTTATTATTTATGCTGCAATAAAAAAAAATGATTAAAATACATCTTATTCCATGAAGTAACAAAATTTTTTATTATCATTCAGACATTCCTGTTTTTAAATACGAATTTCAAAAGAACAGGTGAAAGAACAGTTTTAAAAGAACAAGTTCGGGATAGAACTGTTCATATAAAAGAACAGCTCTCTCTCTCTCACTCTTTCCAGATCATCACTCTCAATTAGTAATAATTGAAATGTATTAGAGGAAAATATAATGAAGTGTAAATAGCGTTGTGTTTAGAGGAAAATAGAACCGAACCATTAAATAATAACGAAATCGTAGTAGCACAGGAATGGATTCATTTGTCGAGCCATAGATTCAAATCTTGATTCTACCAGAAACTGATATGAGATCTACAAGAAGGATTTTAATTAAATTTGAATATTAAAGATTGAGGGATCAGCATAGCTAGGTTACTCTTGTCATTGGACCTCGGTCCATATTTATGATGCTCCTCAAGTCTACAATTTGTATATTAATTAGTACCAAAATCACCCTTCAGGGACTTACCATCTTATTGTCAGTATGAGACCTATTACCCCGAGGTGACTGACCAAATGATCCTTCGTTTCTCCCACCGGGATGCTGTTTTGACGATAGTAAACAAGGATAAAATGGCAGCGGAATGCCCCAGTAATCATGTATTCTATTTTCGCAACCTTTCTTCTTATTCCATTTCCCATTTTCTTCCTCTCCTGTTCTTAGGATTTCATTTGGATCACCGACACATGTTTTGTTTTACACAGCACATAATCCAAGTACTTTTTTCAAAGTGAATTGATGCCTTTTCCCCAATGATTATAGAAATATATCTCGCCAGAATATCTTAATACTAATTGAAATCTCTGCAGAAAAAAAATTATATTACTATTCAGATTACAATATTTTTCGGTATAATTTGTATCAACTAAAAACTACTTATAATTTAATAAACGTTTTTAGAAAAAAAAAGTGAAAAATCTTTATTGCTTTAAAACTGTATCTTGGTTGAATCTAGTTGTAAAAGGAGAAGCCCATCTCTTATAAAATATATATTTATGTAATATTTGAGAATACTTTCTGAAATGTTTTTTTCCTTGCGAGTGTTAATTATGAAGCATACTTGTTTCTAGTAATTTAAAAAGTCCCAGAGTATAAATAACAATTTATTAAAAACGACGTGTGGCAAGGGAGCATGATTAACTATCCGACAACAAACAGCGAAAATCGCTTTACACGAAACTGAGGGGTCAAAATATATGTGTTTTCATGTTAAAGGATATTACAAAACAAATTAGGTATTCAACAAAATTAAGTTTATTAAGAAAATTTTATATTTACATAGATATGTGTATACATACATGCATGCATTTTATATAAATAAATGAAACAAAGCATCTACAAAAACTCAATGCAATTTAATACAACATTTTCAAGCTTTTGAAAAAGAAAACATTTATTGTTTTTGGAAAATAATATATTTGTCTTTGCTTTTTGTCTTTTTGAGAATCAATTTGTCCACAAATCGTTCTATGCCATCCATTTTGTTATGCTTTTCACCAATGAAATATGCGTATAAATAAGTGCGCATACTTTTTTTCCATGATGCTCTTCCTTTTGGATGTTTTTTTTTTTTTTGGCGTTTGTTTGTAGGGATGGAGGGTGAAAGTAGCCTAGATAAACAAAATTGGCTCGTGCCTCAGGCTACTCGCAGGGTATTTCTAAAACAAGTTAGCCACCTTTCTACGAAACATGTGAAAACCACCTCTTTCATTTTCAACACCTTTTAAATCTCGCCTGCGAAGCCGGTGTTTTCCCGTATTTTGTTTTTTTCAGAAGGGAAATCTTTTCGTGTTAAGCGATTTTCGATTTGCGAAAAGAGGAAAAAAGTGCATGAAAATGCATAGTAGTTTTGTCGGGACCGTTGTACTATTTCATGTTAACCGATATTTCTTCTTAAGTGCTTTTGCTTTAAATGAATTTCATTGTATCTTCCTTTCATAATATTCATTCAGTGCTAGTTGTGCTAGTTGCTCCTTTTCAATTGCTTTATAGTCGCATAGAAGGCTGATGCATGCTAAACTTCTCAAGATTCCTAGTCTTCATTTAATTCAAAATGAATCATACATAAATAAAATATCCCATTAACGTGGGACCTTTTGTTCCCAAGAATATGAAGTATGATGAGTTTAAAACACAATGTATGAATAAAAATTAAAGAGTTAAACATGAATATTAATAAAATAGTTTTATGAGACCTATATATAAGAATAAAAAAGACAAATCGGTCTAGGAAAGTGGCTTAAAGTTGCAAATAGCTTTCTTTCCTCAATTAGAAAATATTTTTTTTTTAGCCCAGAAATATTGAATTGAAAAAATCAAAATCTATAACCCCAAAATTTTTTATTGTTAATAAATATATTTTTTAATAAATTAAAAAGAATATTATATGAATATATTCTTTTCATATAAGTAATTATTTTAAACGAAGAGAAAATATGAGTATTAAAACTAAACTGTGAGCTGCAACAAATTCGGATAATGCCCAAAGATATTAACTGATAGTGACATCTATGATTAGGTAAAGAGTTAATAATAAATATTTAGAAGTAAATTAATTGAAACTTACATTAAACTTATTACTAATGTATGGTAAAAAATTAGTAGGGTAATCATGATATAAATTAATTTTATCCTTTTTTTACGTATAAATGTCTAAATATTTTTGTACATATTTTGGTCATATAAGTTTAGTTTCATGTAATGATTCAATACTTCATATTTATGTACATGAGATGAATCCTTAGCACCTTAACATGTCAGTTCGGTAAACCTCCAGCCCAGTATCCCCCTAACCCTGCCCAAGTACTTTAACATAACCTAACGCCTTACCCAACTTTTTTGTATAAAACCCCTCTGCGCTGCAATCATGGCTTGAAGTACAGAATGATTTATTGGCACATTGCAATAAGCTAAATTACAACCAATGTCTGCGTTATTCATTTAACCCATTCATTCACAAACACACCTGTTAAAAATACCGCAAGTCATCTTATACAATTACATTTCTCAAGCTCCTAGTGTATGTAAGAAAGAAAAAGTGCTATACTATTTGAAGAGATTGCGTTTGAATTCTCAGCTGAAATATCACGTACTGAAAAAATTCTGTTTGAATAATGAATATTACAACATACTTGTTTTTGCTTTTTATAGAAGGTACTTAAATTAGGAAGTCATACTTAATGTTTAACTGTACTTTTTTAACTATTTTTATTCTAAAACTTTCTTTAAAAGTTCATAGTTAAAAAAAAGACTTAAACAACAGTTTTCAAACCAAACACGAACATTTCAGGCGTTATATAATAATAAAATGCAAATGTGAATAAGTTTTCTAAACTTTCATCAAAAGCAACTCTTAATACTTCTATATAAAAAACATACTTAAGTTATTACACTTACAAATTTTTTAAATATCTATTTTAATGAAGCATTGTTAAAATTAAAAATTCTTCCATCATTTAATTACAGGCTTTAAAAGTAAGCAAAGTTAGCTTACCTCTTAAAGTAAAACTTCAGAAACAGGCAAATAAAGAAATTTCAGTAAAGAATTCTTTTATAAGATCTTAAGCCTAATCTGAATATTTCAAACAAAATGCACTGATACTCTAGCTCACTCATTAGTTCTAAAAACGCACTCGAAGTACAATTTAATGTAAATAAACATAAACAGATAAGGAGCTTTTAAGACCAATTATTTAAATCGATAAAGAAATAGTTTTATACATCATTGCTCTTTGGAATAGTTTCGAACCATCCAACATTTTTATAACGAGTGAGAGAAAAATTCTTCCTAAACTTTTCCCATCTTCAGTAAGAGGCTAACAATTGAGTTTTTAAAGAAAGATCTGAAAACTCACCAACAGAAAAATATTTTACTGAATAAATAAAATTCTTGAAATTGAATTATTTCTTTAAGTTGTACTTAAACAAGCTTTTTTTGTTTAGTTTAAGTCTTTTGTTGTGGAACTTTCACTTGATTCTTTATGAAACGCTTCACAAGTTTTATATACAATTTTGTTTAAAAAAAAGTTTATTGTTTCAGCTTAAAAATGGAGTTCAATATTTGGAAATAATTGATTACTCCATGAAATTGGATACTTTTTAAATATTGTTCATGTGCAAGTAACTATATTATAAATAATTTGAAGAGGGTATGTGTAGAGAGATTTTATAGATGTAGTTCAGAACACACAAATGTTAAAAGTTGCATTCTATATTTAGTATGAATTCTATATTAGAATGAATTGGATGTATTTTAGCATAAGAGGCACTTTTCTTAGGAATTAAATGTTCGAAAACACAAAGTTCTTTATCGTTCATTGCTCATACATAGAACTGTGGCAACTCGTGTCATAGATTTTTGGTACTCACTATGAAAGGGAATTTTAAGCGCATCTTCTCTATCTGATGGGGAAATTCATACAGTTACGGAAGAAGTAGTACATTATTTTGTTTGGAATAATGACAATGATAATTCTTGTTCCATTTTATATTTATTCAATTTAGTACTGTATGTAACGTTATAGTCTGGTTTTATATTGTTCTATGTTATGTGGTGTGGTTTGTTAGTGAAATGATGTTGTTAGTTGTCTTGTCCTTCCCTTTGGGAAGGAAGAAGAGTTGCTAGAGCCTGAGACAGGTTGAAATTCTAGATGCACACCTGTCTTTGTCCGTAGCTTTGGGTACCATTCAGGTGACAGTATGATTTAGCTTGGTTGCACACCAATTTAGTTCAAGAATACCTTGAGATGGTTCGAGGCCTCCCACCTCTCTTCCCCTTCCACCATCCGCTCGAGATGACTTGTGGCTCAACGGCTATTTTGAGTACCCACACCCCTTCATGCCGTAAAAGCACTATACATTTACAAACATCTATGTCCTCTCCGGGATTTGAACTCAGGCCCTACGGCACAGCAGTCAGAGCGTCGCTAACCACTGTACCGATGGGCGACTAATAAAATAATGGAAGAAAATTTTGCAATGACTTGTTTGGATTTGAACAACACGGACCTTGGAATAAGGTAATATATTACATTTCAGTAACATTATCAAATTCAATATGTGCAACTTAAGTAATAGTGAAAAATAAGGGACGGTAGACCTAAATGCGGCGGGATGTCGGCAATAAAATTAACGTCGATAGTACTCAAGAGAGAAAAATAAAACTTTAATCCATTACAAACAAAGATTTATTATGATTAACTTAAGTATATATATATAAATAACAATATCAATGAATTTTAGAATAAAGTAAAATTAGACAAAGAGGCTCTTAATTTGGAACATTTTCTACGACGGGACGACTGGGACAGTACGTCCGCTCAGTATGAGGGAACTCGTAGAAGAGATGTTGTAGGGGGCGCGACAAGCGACAATGCGAAGTGTCCAAGGTACCAACAGTATGTGCTACCCAACCTGTTAATTGAATTGTTTTAAAATATAAAATAATTTTATAGCAAAAATTTTCTATTGGTAACTACTACAGAAAATAGTAAAATTCATTGACCGTTTAAGGCCGGAGTAGACATTAAGTTGATCGCGATTCAACCGGTGGACCGCTAAGACATTTTGGTGTGATCACCTTCACTTAGACCTAATAATCATTCCATCATACGAAAGTTCAGAAACATCGTATTTATTCGATTCTAAGCCGCGCCCTAGATTCTCAACAAAATTTTGTGAAAATTGAAAAATAGGATAAAATGGTTTATGGATATCCAATTTTACGAAATTAAAATAAATTTGAAAGGAAAAGTAATAAGGAGTGAATAATTAATTATTTTATCAGTATTATAAACTTTTAAATACATGCATGAATCTGTAATTGGTTTAAATACCGCATCCAACCAATATTCTTTTCTCTTCGATTCTAAGCCACGCCCGATTTTCACTAGCATTAACATTGGGAGGAAAGTGCGGTTCAGATTCGAGAAAATACGGTGTTTTAAAAGATACGAAGGAAAAAATCGAATCATAAGTTGTGAAGTCTCTCGCGTTCTTCTTCTAACATAACTCCTACGTTCTTTGACGGCCACGATTAATGGCAAAACTTTTCCAACCCAATACCAAGAGAGAAACAGGGCGAAATGCAAATAAGATATACTTTAAAAGGATAGAGGGTTTAGTGAGATAGACGGCAATTTTAGAGATAACTTAGTGCGGATCAGTTCGGAACAAGTGTTAGACGACCTACTCGCAAGGAAGAAGGATACGCTCATCGTCGCTAAGAATAATAATTATAAGAAGGAGTAATAGAACTTGAATATACCTATCTACTAGTAGCAGAATAAGTGAGTCTTCAACCAAGGTAGAAGGGTTACTCTATAAAAGGTAATATTTTGTATAGGAAGTTAGATTAGGCAGATAATTAAATATAATTAAGATAAGTGATCTAGTTGTGCGCTCTGACTTAAATATTCAGATTAATTTGTGGCTTATTCTCACTTAAAGAAAGTTGTTATTTAGAACTTGGTTGCAGGAAAAAGTTCGCTAAATAGAGAAATTCTTAAAATATAGGTTCCTTAAAATGGAGGTTAAACTGTATTGAAAACTTTCTTTTAGCTCACTACACATACGCCCCTGGATGGATCGTAACACCTTGAAAAAAATTAGAAGTAGCCCGTACCCTGGACAAGTCAGCCTACCCCTGGTTTAAGGTATAATGTAAGTTTTTTTATTTCTGGTAATTGAGACCTGAAAAGACTTTCAATGTTGCATTTTTTAATTCTACTTTTAAAAAATAGAGGGCACTTTGCTGCATATTTAGATGCATTATTTATGAGAATTTGATAAATAGAACGCTAGAAAATTGAATTTTAAAATTGTAAGCAAATGTGATGTAACTATGATTCAGGAACGCTTTCCTCAAAATTGGGTTTGTTTATAACATGTATTGTAAGAAACTGATTTCTCTATACAAAGAATGCAATTTTCTGTATTAAATGTTCGAATTTATTGAAAATTCTACATTTTTTTGTGCAAAAGTTACGGAAAATTTAAATAATTAACGGAAGATTTAAATGATTACAATATTTTAAAATTAAATTTTGTTTTTTAAAATGTCAATTATGTTTAGTTTTGCATTTATAAATACTGAGCGTAGTTCTTAAATTATTAATCAAGTGGATATAGTACAAAGGGGAACTTGAGGATTATTCTAAATTAAATACACAACCTGTAGAATAGACATTTCGTTTTTCCTAACTGCTTATTGTTGACATTTGAATGCTCATGAATAATTCTATATGTTTATAACTGTTGGTTTTACTTTAAAAGAAATAAATATGCATATGTATAGGTACAAAAGCAGAGTTTCTTTTGTTATAATTTTTAAAAACAGTTTCATTTTTAAATTAGACATTAAATTAATTTTTCAAATTCATCAAAGACATTTTCTTTATGTATTTTTATAACAATAAAAGTATTTGTAAGGAATTCTGTAATACCCTGCAGTGATGCTGTTCAAAATAAAGTAAAAACTTATGGACATAAAATTTTGGTATTTTTAATAGAAGAATGTTGGAATCGTTGATAACACGCGTGCAGGTGAAGTAGGAAAAGAGTAATAAAAAAAGACTTCTAAATAAACTAAAGTTTTAAATTTACAATTTAAAAACTAAGAAATGATGAAATAATTCAATTAATTATGTTATGACTTTATATCGTATTAAAAAGTATTATTTAACAAAAACCCTAGGGGAAAAAATTTTTTTTTA
>BMAV01001357.1:240911-258996 GCA_019973955.1 Trichonephila inaurata madagascariensis | reverse complement strand
GATTAAATCCAATTATATCAAATTGGATTTAATCGACCAGCTGGTAACGCGTTTTTATAGTTATTAACTTGGCACATATGGCATGTAGAGACATATTGATCAATGAATTTTCTCATGTACGGGAAATAACAAACGTCCCGAATTTTATGATACGTTTTAAATCTTCCTAAGTGTCCAGCAATTGGCCTGTCGTGAAATTCTCTCATTATTTCATTCCTTAAAGATTTTGGAATGTATACACGCATTTCACCTAACGACGTTGCGTGTTTCGCATAAAATAACAATCCTTCATTTAAACGGAAATCGTGGGACCAATTCTCACATATCGTTGCATTAACCGAGTTATCTTCCGGGTTTTCTAAATATCTATAGATATGACCTAATTCTGGGTCATGTTTTTGTTCTGTTATTAACTGTTCCCGCGAAGTAAGTACTAAATCCCTGATTATGGCACAATTAACTTTTTCTCCATTTATACTTTCCACATGCTTTTTCGGTAAAACATTAGCCACAATATTTAACTTCATTTCTGACCCATTAACGCGTAAATTCCCTTTATTTACCTTATTATCTTCAACCAGCGAATCTTGAATTTTCAACGATTTCTGATCAAAATCTAATACGATCCTTGACCCACTTATAAAATCAATACCGAGAATACATGGGTATTCTAAATCCGTCAACACATGAAATGACCAATTTCTTTCAAATTGTCTGATGCGAATATTCAATTCTACAATCCCCATGTTTTGGCATTTCGCACCCTGTGCTGTTATTACCTGGGCTCGCGATTTTTTTATTTGCTTATAAAAAAAATATTTTCTATATACTTCTTCCGATATAAATGATTTATCTGCTCCGGTGTCCCATAGCGCTTTCAAAAATGTGTTATTTAATAAAATAGGAACGTGGGGAAGTTCTACGGGTGATATACATATCGGAGAAAGCTTAATTGGCGTTTCTCTTGATACTTTTTCAGGTTGATCTTTAACTTTTACAATATTTAATCGTCCCCTTTGCATCCTATCGCCTCGACTGAAATTTTCACTCGAACCCCTATTTCTACGGTCCCCTCTATTAAAATTATCATTTCGCTCATTTCGGAATTGGTAACCCCTGTTGTTGAATCTCTGATCACTATTTTGAAATCTATTCCTCTCGAACCCTCTATTACTTTGACGGCTATTCTCATAAAAATCATTTCTACTATTATTTGGTCTACGTCCAACTTCAGAATTTCTCCAGTTTCTACCATTAGCATCAAAATTAGGCATGCTATGTGCGTTTTGACCTCGTCTTTCTACATTATCATTCTGTGAACCCCTTTTTAATTTGCAAGAATACCTCTCTTCGAATTTAGCTAAGACTTCCAAAAGTTGTACCGTGTTTTGTGGATTGCGCACCTCCACATAGTCCTGGATCTGTGGTTCGAGTCGAACTAAAATATGATCCACCAATTCTGCTTGGGACATTCCTAATTCTAAATGTTTCTCTAATTTTAATAAATCATATACGAAATCAGTGGGTTTCTGATTTCTTCCCTGCTGTGACGCATAAAATTTTGATTGTAATTCTTTCTTATTTTTGACCGCGGGAAAAGCCTTCGCTAATTCAGCCTTGAGCTGCGCGAAATCCGTGGCTGTATTTTGCCCTAACACCGATCCAAATATTGAGTACCAATCTTGAGCCCTTCCCCTGAGATGACTTTTCAAGTAAGCACATGACAGATTACTTGGGATTTCAAGTAACTGTATTTGGTTCTCTATTGTTTCTAGGAACTCTAAAATGTTCTCTGACCCTGAAAAGTACATTTCAGGTAATACGTTACATCCACCTGCATTACCTAACCCAGAATTAAAAAAGTTCGGGCGCCATTGCGACATAGCCATCCTGTGATGACTATGTCTAGTAGGATCCGCGTAAGCTAGAGGTGTGGGATTATCTAAATGATGAGACATTATGTAATTCTTAACACAACTTTTATTAAGAATAACTTAAATTACTTAATTCTAATTAACAACTTCCTTAAAGTGAGAGTTAACACCCAATTAAACCTTATATTCAAGTCAGATCGCGCAACTAGATCACTTATCTTAATTATATTTAATTAACAGTCTAATCTAACTTCTTATACAAAATATTACCTTTTATAGATTCACCTTCCTTCATAGGTTGAAGTAATACCTATTACGTAATTTTAGATGAGAAGATTCAGACTTTCTTAATCTTTATTATATTTTAATTGAGATGAACGTATCCTTCTTCCAGAGCTATAGGACGACTAACACTTGTTCTGAATGATTCCACACTAAATTATCTCTAGGCTTGCCGCTATATCTCATCAAAGCTTCTATCCTTTTAAAGTATATCTCATTTGCATATTCGATCCGTTTCTCTTCTTGGTATTGGGTTGGAAAAGTTTTGCCATTAATCGTGGCCGTCAAAGAACTTAGGAGTTATGTTAGAAGAAGGACGCGAGAGACGTCATAATGTTATTCAACGTGAACCCAGAAATCTCAGTGTCAGATTATTATTGGCAAGCATTCGATCTTATTTCTGTTTCCGATTTTCGTCTTTCGGTATCAATAGCCAGTGCATCTGGAGTAACTTCCAAATACAACGGATGCTCGAATACGGATAAATGTTGTTGAGAAGTCGAAGGAACTGATTAATTTGATTCTGTACAGCAGGATTTCGTCTGACCCAGAGATTTCATCTTATCTGAACTTTAAACCTGGTTGGATACAATTCTTTCCGCTTTTTTTTTCTTTTTACTGCACCAGGTTCCCATTTTCTCCCTTTATCTCTATCTCTCTTAGTGCCTAAGCCTGACATGATTGATAAATTATGAAAAATGCCTAATATCACACACTATTATTTATTCTCACATCAAATACTTTTAAAATTTATAATATGATATAGAAACATGAAGCGAGACTGCGTCTGCATGCGATAATTTAATTGGCTATCTAATGATGGGAAGTCCCAAGCTATGCCCCATCTCTGACCGGGGATTCCTTGCGATAGCAGCTTAACTCCAGCTAATGTTGCCAGACTAAATATGAACGGAAACGAATAAGTTGAGAAATTTTATTAAAAGAAAATGGAAAACAAAATTTTCACGAATTATTTATTCATCTACTCTCATGACCCGATAAATAGAATATATTTTTCTAAAGAGTTGATATATCAATTTTTCGATATCTTATGGAGAAAAACAGATAAAGATGAGAATTTTCTAAATTATTAATTATAAAAATTCCTGTGGCGTGCACTTTTGGATTTTCCTTACTTTTCGTTTAATTTATTTCTGCTTTGAGGCGCAAGGCTCCATGCACCGCGAGGCCGTGGGCAGTGGCCCACACCGCCCACGCCTTACGCCGCCTCTGGATATTGCTCACTTATTTGGTATGTTCAAATTTTATTAATATTGGAAAATATTTGTATTTATTTTTATGTTTAATTCATGCATATTTGTTAATCTGAAGAATATCAATATAATTGTTTTCAATTTATTCTAAATTTAGATTGCATTATGAATTTTTTGACTGATCAATATTTATTTGTAAATTTTCCTTTTAAAAAATAATTTTTCTTTCATAAATTTTTTCCAGAAATTTAAAGAATTTGGAATGAAGTCCAAAGTAGTTTGAAGCTGGATATCAAAGAGCACGGTTGTTTTGTAAATGTGTGATTGTATTTCATGTTAAACATCCAATTTATTTCTGTATTTATGTGTTTTTTTCTGACATGTCAAACACACATATTTTTCTCATAAATATGTTGTAACAAAGACGTTTTATAGCTTTTCTGAAGTTTTGAAGATGTTCTGTGTAAGCTTTTAACCAAAACTCAAGATCTTCTCATTCATATCTGTATTTTAACATAGAATCTGTTAATAGTTCAATCAGTTCTTTTTTTATATTGAGTTCGATGGACTAAATTCACGTGATGACTGGGTCAGGTGAATATGCTGTCGGTTGTTTACTACTATTGCTTACACTTATTTTGATCTTAAACTTTTACATTTTACTTTCTAAAGTGTCTTATTTTGCTGAAATGGTTGCTCGATCAGTGAAAGAAGAGATGATTGTAGGGAAAAAAATTCCGTTTTTAACATTCTTGTAAAAAATCTAAGTGTTTTGAAAGCGTAAGGATTACATACGATCTTCTCACTGTATTATGTGTTAGACTACTTTGAATAATGTTTTCAATACCGTAAGACAAAAGAAACCTCTTCAAAAAAGGATTTTGGATAGATGTAGACTTGTGACGTCTCTCGCGTCCTTCTTCTAACATAACTCCTAAGTTCTTTGACGGCCACGATTAATGGCAAAACCTTTCCAACCCAATACCAAGAAGAAAAACGGATCAAATATGTAAATGAGATATACTTTAAAAGGATAGAAGCTTTGATGAGAATGAGCGGCAAGTTTAGAGATAACTTAGTGTAGAATTATTCGGATCAAGAGTAAGATGTCCTATAGCTCTGAAAGAAGGATACGTTCATATAAATTAAATTATAAAGAAGTCTGAATCTTCGCATCTAAAATTAAGTTATAGGTATTGTCTCAATTGATGAAGGAAGGAGACTCTGCAAAAGGTAATATTTTGTATAGGAAGTTAGATGAATCAGTTAATTTATTATAATTAAGATAAATGATCTAGTTGCGCGATCTGACTTGAATATAAGGTTTAATTGGGTGTTAACTCTCACTTTAAGAAAGTTGTCAATTAGAATTAAGTAATATAAGTTATTCTTAATAAAAGTTGTGTTAAGAATCCAATATGTCTCATCATTTAGATAATCCCACACCTCTAGCTTACGCGGATCCTAATAGACATAGTCATCACAGGATGGCTATGTCTCAGACTTCTACAAGAATGTAAGTGTTTTTAGGCAAATTTTTGTTTATTTTAAATTAAAAACATATATAGAGAACATACATAAAAAGAGTAAAATGTTAATTAACTTAAAAGCAAATTTTTGTTTATTTTAAATTAAGTTATATTGAGAACATTAAATGTTTAGTTAACATAAATTTTACACATCTTCAGAGTAGTTAACAGAGATACTTCAGCATTTAATTATCCAAAATTAGAAGCAAGAATCTGATATTTAACCATACATGTCATATCAAAAACACATACATAAAACTAAACACATACAGTAACTTGTCAAAAGACATAACCGGTACAAATAGATATACATTAAGTGTTGGTATGTTCAGTGTGTTAAAAAATCAAATATATATGTAGAAATTTTATAATTAGTATGAAATTTAAAAAAAAAAGAAAACCCCTTGTCAATTTTATTGTTTGTTTCCATCCCCCTCATTTTGATGTAGTTATTAATATATGCAATGTAAATATTTATTAATAAAATTCAATGTAAGGAAAGTTAAGGTGATTTAAAAATAAATATAATTATAATAATCATTACTATTTAACATGTATATTTATAGTTATGATGAGCAAATATTATAAAAAGGGTTTATTGTATTTGTTGTTCTTTTGTGAAATTACTTCCACTCAACAGGTATCTCGGGACCGCACATTTATTTATATACAAATACGAAAATAACGATCACGGAAACAGCACACAGCAAGTCTGACCAAAAGCACACAGCGACTGTCAGCTAGTGAACCCCGTAGAAGGAATGCGTGGGATTGAAGCGGAAAAAATCGTATGGGCGGGTCACGCAGTTATCCTTCCGCCAGAAAAAATAATTCACTCGCTTCATCCCAACATACCTCTCCTGCGAGTGATACAATTTTTTTTTTTTACAAACAATACAAATATTATAAACACATACACAATACACATAAAATATAACAGTAAACATAGTGACATAAAATCAAGAGAGTAATGAAATTTTTTGCATTGAATATTCTAACTTTTCTACATTCATGGCTTTCGTAAGAAACCTGCAATTAAAAAATCTGTTTGGATGTATTCTAATTTAATTACAGTATCTTCAATTAAATCCTTTATAAAATGAAAACGTAAGTTCATATGTCTTGATTTATTTGAAGAACGAGTACTCTTAATCCACTGAATTGCTGCTTGACTATCTGAATTTAAAGTTACAGCATTATTTATAAATTGTCCACATTTTAATTCAGTTAACAAATTTACAGTCCAAATTATATCTTTACAAATTTCAGAAATAGAAAATAACTCTGCTTCACATGCTGATAAACTAACACTCTTTTGTTTACGACATTTCCATAAAATTAATGAGTTACCAAGTAAAACTACACCTCCAGAAAATGATTTTCCATTTTCTGCATTTCCCCAACTAGCATCTGAACTAGCATTTAAAATACCAAATTCTTTTTCATAAAACAATTTTTTATCTTTTGAGCCCATCAAATATCTTAACACTCGTTTAGCCAAATTGTAATGTCTCTTCTCTGGATTATGATTAAATTGGGATTAATAAGACGTTACAAAAGAAATATCAGGGCGAGTTCTCTCTATTAGCTAAATATAAAAGTTCACCAATTAATTCCTGATACATAGTAATATCAATAAATTTATTTGTAGATGGAAAATTTTTGTCTTCCCCCTTCACAATTGGAGTTTTGACACTTTTACAATTTTCTAAATTATGTTTGACTAATAATGAATTAATGTAGTCACACTGAGATAAATAAATACCATTTTCACATTTTTCAATTTCCATGCCTAAAAACTTATTAGTTTTGTTTTCACACACACACAACCACTTCAAATACATTTTTAATCTTACTAACAATATCTTCATACATTTTATCATTGTTACAAAAAATAGCTAAATCACATCTACATACATACATAATATAAGAACACTTTATCAGATTTAATAAAAACACAATTATCTCTCAGAAGCTAATTGTCTTAAACCAAAATTTTCTAATTCACCCTTTATTTTCATATACCAGTTTCTACCAGACTGTGGCAAACCATAAATACTCTTTTTCAATTTACAAACTTTGTCATCTCCAATTAATTTTTCATAACCAGGAGGAGGTAACACATACACAGTCTCTTCTAAATCACCATATAAGTATGCAGTTTTTACATCAAAGAAATTAATATTTAATTTTAATTTAGCTGCAAGTGCAACTAACAATCAAAAATATTCAATATTTACAACTGGTGAATACGACTCTGAATAATCTATGTTTTTAATTTGATTAAAGCCAGCTGCTACAAGCCTTGCTTTGTATTTTATATTTTTCCCAGCATCATCTTGTTTTAAACTATATACCCATTTAGTTTTTATTAATTTTGATTTTGAAGGTTTTTGTACGATTTCCCAAACTTTATGCTTATCAAACGAATCTAATTCATTATCCATTGCCAATTTCCAATTTTGCTAATTAGCACTATTCTTTGCCTCAAAATAAGAGAGTTTGGTACATTATTCGTTAAATGAACCGACATCTGCTTAGATTTTAGTCTTTCCGATCTTCTAACAGGGATTTGATTTTGTACATCATTCAATTCAAATACCGGGAGTTGGATTCTGCCTGTCTGAGGCGATGACGTGGTCTGAAGAGGAATTGAATTATCATTCTCAATTGCTACAGACCCATTATTTATATCAAAATTAGACAATACTCCATTTTCTGTATTTTGATTAATTTCGCTTCTTTCGGGAGAGACTTCAAAAAACGAGTCAATATCCCATGCTTCATTTTCAATATATCTCCTAAATAATTACTACCTTTTAAAGATTCACTGAACTTAACTGATCTCTCCTCAATTACTTTTTGATTTTTAATATCATAAATACGATATCCCTTCCTTTCTCTAGCATATCCTAGCATAATTCCACGTCTTCCTGGAACTTCAAATTTATTTCTCAGTACTTTTTTTTCGGAACGTGAAAATAGGCCACACAGCCAAATTTTTTCAGATAATTTAAATTCGGTTTATTACCTGTCCAAATTTCTAATGGGATTTTTTCTTTCCCTTTTCGTGGTGTAATATTAGATACTTGAGTACTACAATTAATAGCTTCAGCCCAAAATTTTAAAGGAAGCTTACTTTCATATAATAAAGATCTAGCTCTTTCTAGAAGAACGCGGTTGGCTCTTTCTGCCTTGCCATTTGATTCACTATTGTATGGAATTGTTTTTTCATGAAATATTCCTGAATTAGCCAGGTAAGTATCTAGTTGTTCATTTACAAATTCTAACCCATTATCAGTTCTTATCTTTTTAATCCTTTTATCAGTTAAATTTTCATATTTGGCTTTAAATTGAGAAAATATATATCAAACACTTCATATTTATTTTTTAAGAAATAAGTAAAGTACATGCCAGAAAAATCATCTACAATTACCACAAAATATTTTGCACCACCTTACGATTCTATATTAATTGGACCACACAGGTCGGCATGGAGCAACTCAAGAATTTGTGAGCTTTGACTTATATCAATACTATGATGAGTTTTTCTGGTTACCTTACTTATATTACAAGTTTCACATGTGAAATTATTTACATTATCAATATCAATATAATCTTTCATTTTAAGCATATATTTACAATTTATATAAATGACATAACCTGTTATGCCAAATTTCATAATTATTAGTAGATTGGTCAGAAATATAACTCTCAGAATTATACATAGGTTCTAATTTAATTTTTATCTACCATTATTTTTAAATGCTTTAGTTATTAACTTATCCTTTTTATCATATATCAATACACACACAATTACTTTCTGATTTAATCTTACAACTTTTATCCATTAAACATGTTACACAGACAGTAAATTACATCTTAATTGAGGAACATAACTGACATTAGTAATTGTTATATTAGTAGAATTACAGTATTTTGTACTCACAGTTTTAGCTGAAACGTTTCCAGTTCCTTGGCTCACCATCTTAGTGTTCTTATCGGCTAAATAAATGTCCATAACTTCTGGAATAATATTTTTATAAACCACACAGATTCTTTAGCCATATGACAGGATGCACCACTATCCAGGATCCAGGTATTGTCACATAGTTTTCCTTCTCGATGGGAAGCTGTAAATACATGATGGTTTCTAGACGAATTGTTTCTTTGTGTTATATTCCTTTGGCTTGTACTTGGAGAGTTCTTGTTTCTATAGTAACAATCCTTTGCCTGGTGATTGGCTTTTTGACAGATGTAGCACAGTCTCGTTTGTGTTCCATTTTTTTCTCCTGGAATAAAATGCTTCAGCATTAATCCCATCCATACGAGTTTTAATTGGTAAGTTGAAAGTTGTTTCTTCTTCCCTTAGAATTTGAAGAACTTCCTCCATGGATTTGTCTCTTGGAGTTTTTAAAATATCGCGCACTTAAGAGAATTTTCCATTCAATCTCCTCTAACGGTATGGTAGACTTATTCCCTCGGCGACACGTCCAATCCTAGGGAGTGACACTTAGTCGATATCTCCCGCGCTCTTGCAATATAATCCCCTACAGTTTCGCCGTTTTTCAAGACAAAGTTTTTGAATTCATTGCCCGCGTCAATTTTCTGGTCTTCGCCTCGGCCGATGAAAGTCGCTCTTATTTTCTCCCACAGCACTTTCGCGTTGTCTTCCGCCGCGAATTGCAATGCTTGTTCGTCGGAGAGCGATAGTTTAATATAAGATACGGCATCTAAATTTTTTGACTGCCATTCCATGTCATCCTTACGGTTAAGGTCTTCAGGTTTTTCATTTAAGATTACAGAGTCTAATCTCTTTAGGCTAAGGGCAGCTTTCATCTTAAGCTCCCAAATAAAATAGTTCGTTCCGTTCAAATCGGGAATCGTTATTTTATCCATTGTAGGTAGAAAGCTTTAAACGTTCAAAGTCAACTAACACGTCGCACAGACTAACCACGCTCTGCTACCACTTGTTGTTCTTTTGTGAAATTACTTCCACTCAGGTATCTCGGGACAGCACATTTATTTATATACAAATACGAAAATAACGATCACGGAAACAGCACACAGCAAGTCTGACCAAAAGCACACAGCGACCGTCAGCTAGTGAACCCCGTAGAAGGAATGCGTGGGATTGAAGCAGGAAAAACTCGTATGGGCGGGTCACACAGTTATCCTTCCGCCAGAAAAAATAGTTCACTCGCTTCATCCCAACAGTATTTTTAGGACATGAAAAAAAAAGGGTATGGAGATATTTTACAAAAAATAGTTACGTTGAACATTTTCATTTCATATGTGTATTTGTTTCTTTTATTCAAAACTCCTTTCTAAAAATTGCATGACTTTAGTATTGTAATTTGTTTAATGTAAATTCAGAAAGTTGATTGCATAGACATGGATTTTATAACTCTGCCAGTTTTTAAGGTCTGAAATTTCAAAATTCTCGCAATAGTTCATTTAATTTGGATCAAAAACACTATGAAAGGTTTTGTACATAGCCTACAAATGTAATGAAGAGTTTCCTGTTTTAGCTTTCTAGCTCCTACGTGTGATATATTTCACATTTTATTTGATTAAATTAATTTTGGTAGTGCTCAAATTTGAGCAAATAAAATTCACACAGAAACTTTTAAGAAACAAATATTTTTTTAAATTTTTGTTTACTGTTAACTGCCAAATCATTAGGTGTTCAAAAATTAAGATTTTATGGCATAAATCTAATGAGATATATTTTCAGTTTAAATGTAGTGAAAATATTAGAAATTCTGCATAATTTGACTTTTTATTTGTTATTTAATCTATGATTCAGGAAATGATTTTCTCTAAATTTTTTTATAGTCATTTTATCTGTTTGGGTTAATGACATTTAATACTTTTTTGTAAGTATTTTTAAAAAATAATCCTTTTTGTTGTAAATTAATTTAAAAAGTCATTCATAAGATTTTCAGAAAATTTTATTAGATATTATCAGTAAGATATGAAAATTGAGTACAATAATTGTATAAGATATTATAAACCTCTTGTTAAACATTAGAAGTAGATGTCAAAATTTTTAAATAAACAAAAATACCCATGTTACTGATGAATCTTATTATAAATTCATTTCCAAAATTGTGTTTACATGCATTCCATGTTCTTGAATTTTCCATGCTCTTCTATATGAAAAATTTTACAGATAGCATTTCTAAAAAAACTAAAACATTTGGAGCTGGTAATTACTAAAGGAATCAGACAATGAAAGGTATAAACATTAATATTTTATTATAGGATCATTTCATATGTATATGTTTCTTAGAAATTAAAACTATTTAATAAGTTTGGAGTGATACACACTATCTACCAATAAGTACAATTGTGAGAAGTTTTTCAAATTCAATGGTCTCAATTCCATAAAACGATTTGTAGTACTTAACAATTTCAATTTATATATTTGAATCAACATTAGTCATTAATTTTATAATTGTCAGTATATTTATTTGAGTTAAAAATTCTACGAATAATTCTTTAATAGTATAGGTATATATTGTAATGATTTCACACAGCTCTTGGATAACTATTTATTCCAGTATGAAAATCATCAAAAAAATAAAATTAGTATATTCTTTTACAATTCAATAGCAAAAGGGTCCGTAATGATTTCGAGTCTCTTTCACATAAAATAAGGGCGTAACTTCGCCCGCTAGAGAAAAGTCCTATTCAAATCGTGAGTAAAAAGGGTTCACTCTCGGTAATTCCACACCGAGTCTGAGTGAGTTCGCTGGCTCCCAATTCGCCGTGCTCTTTCGCACTCTCTACCGTTCCCTGATCTTCCAAGTCAGGGGACCGCCGTACTTCGCGGGCTCGTTATCGCTTTTTTCTATCGCTCAAGGGACGTCCAAACGGCTCTCTTCAAAATCCAGTCTCTCGTCCGGACTCTCTCGCCCTCCTTATATCCTCTCTATCTCTCCTCATCATCCTTCTGTGATCTCTTTGTCGGACTAAGCCCCTCTTGTTCTTTTGCCGCCACCCGGTCTCGGCTTCCTTGATCTCTTGCCCAATGAACGCCGATGGTTGGGTGCCCATTGTGAGTTTTCAGACGCGCCGTCGTCACCAAATCGCGGGAAAATGAAAACACAATGTTAACGGTCCTTTTTTTGACAGTCTGGTCAGCCTGGGAAAAAGATTCCGAAACTTTGACCACCCAGTTACGAAATTCTTTCCCAGCAATTAGGGAAATGCCTGGAATTTTCGCAACGTCTGTTGGCAAGTGTTAAGGGAACTGTTAGCAAAAAGGGGGAAGAGATCGTCTTCGTCACAATATAAACCGTGGAATGTGCAAATGAAATTTGAAGGTACATACAATCCAATATGACTACTGCACATTTACAGATAACTAAACTATCCTCTGGACCATTATTTATTTATAAACACAATATTTACAAAATAAGCATTGAAATGACGCAATTATTTGCAGTGCAAGTAAAAATGTGAAGAATGTTACATGTAACAATTCAGTTCAGTTCAATTCAGTATAGTGAGGATCACTGTAGAAATGGAGACTTCGCCAACGCCTTATGCTCCGATAGAATGTGGATTAGTTTTTAACTTTCGTTGTAACGTACAGTTAGTGATTGCACTGTTCGTCAGTAGTTTTAAGTATCGCCTTGTGTTTTAACTGAAATTGATGAAAGTAGAGTATTGAAAGTCTATTAGAGCTGGAATTTTAGAATCTATTGGTTGATGTTAAGAATTCTTCAACTTTTTGAACTTGCTCTATTGTTTTACATTTCGCTATTGAGGAATATGACCATTCTCCATGGTTGGAGATAAATTTTTTCAAAATTTCACGCTGCGATTTGTATTTGATACAGTTTAATATAAAATGTTCATTAGTTTCTGGTACTTGACAATCTGCACACAAAGGAGAATCTGTTTGTTTAAAAAGGAAATAAGTATCATTTAATGGTAATTTTTTAGCTCGCAACTTTTTGATTAAAACTTCTGTATTTCTATTTTTTGCTGCCTGTCTATTCCACTTTTCAAGATGAGAAATATAAATATAATTTTTATGTATTTTGATTTTTTTTCCATATTTCTTCGTTTTTACTTTCGTGTTGTTTTTTTAAATATGTATGTAGGTCTTCCCAAGTAATCTAAGGAATAATATTCCACGGTTCTGGAGAGGCTTTAGCTAATTTATCAACTTCTTCATTAACCTCTATTCCCTTGTGAGCTGGTACCCAAATGAATGTAATTGATTGAGCTATTTGGAGGCACTCATGTAAAGTTGAATTTAAATTTAATATTATCGTATTGGACTTTCTATTAATATTTTGGATACTTTTTAGAACTGATAAGCTGTCCGTTAGGATGACAGTTTTCTGTTTCAGTAACCCAATTTTTTAACGCAGCCCATTGGCTATAGCTTCAGCTGTGAAAATTGAAATAATTTCTTTCAGTATAAAATTTTGTCGAGCTTTTTTCTTGGGGATCACAATTCCTATTGACGTTTGATTAGAATTTTTTGAACCATCTGTTGCTATTATAATATTGTTATTAAAGGTTGACTGAATGTAATCTTTAAACATATTTTGTACTATGACATCTGAAAAATCCTTGTTTTGAAAAGGTAGTTCATGAGTATAGATGTTTATTTTGTGATATTCACATAGATTGGAGGAGGAGGAATCACTGAAGAATATTCACTATAGATATACATAGTTCTTGGAGCAGGTTGATTGTCTTTTGAAAAATACTGATCTCTTTTTCTCTATATTTATAAAAAATATTATTTATGTCCCAAAATAACTTAGCGTTCGGTGACCAGTTTTTAATGCTATTTGTTTAGTTATAAATTTTTGGCAAAGGAAATTATGATGATTAATAGTACTTCCATTCATAGACTCTGCTCTTAATAAATCTAACGGGGTGTTTCTTGGGAAATCTAGGGCTAAACGTAAGGCAGCATAGTAAATCGGTTCTAATTTCTGTCTGTTGCTATTGCTAGAAAAGGAAAAAGTTGAATTCCATAGTCAAAGATAGAACGGATTGTGGCATTAATCATGTTTAAAAGATGATCAGATCTTGTTCCTATTTTCAGAGAAGATAAGGCTTTAATGGCATTTAAATATTTGAATCTTTTCTGACGTAGGTAATGTACATGATTTTTCCAGGTGATATTGGGGTCGAAGATTATACCCAGGATTTTAAGATTCTTCACTTCGGGAGAATAGGTTTGTCGCATATTTTAAGTAATGCATGTATTGTGCGTCTTTTTCTGGAAAAGTTGATTAGGCTACTTTTTTCTGGAGAGGTGGACAATTTCCATTTCTTACACCAGACTGAAATATTATTTGAAGATTCTTGCATTTTGCCTGTTGTTTTATTCCAATTTGTACCGCTATTGTATAAAAATATGTCATCCGCGTAAACCAGAAGATGGCTGTCGTGTTGAATTTCAAATATATCTGCCATACAAATCATAAATAGAAAAGGACTTAAGCTACAACCCTAGGGTATACCATAATTATTTTTAATGGTTTTTGAAAAATTGTTCCTCCATTTAATTTGAATTGTTCTCTGATGTAAGAAGTTTTGTATCCATTGAAGCAATCTACCACAGTATCCAACTTTTTTTTTTAATTTAGAAACAAGACCACTTGGCCACA
The DNA here is from genome assembly GCA_019973955.1 of Trichonephila inaurata madagascariensis. Taxonomy (NCBI): domain Eukaryota; kingdom Metazoa; phylum Arthropoda; class Arachnida; order Araneae; family Nephilidae; genus Trichonephila; species Trichonephila inaurata. The sequence continues at coordinate 244,450 of BMAV01001357.1, read as the reverse complement.
CTAAGTCATATGCTGCTTTTATATCTAATGCTATCAAAAAAAATATTCCTTGCGTTCTCTAGCCAGTATAATATCATGTTGTAATTGAAGTAACGTATTAATGCTGCTTCTATGAGGATAAAAACCATGATGATTAACATGAAAGTTTTATTTTGAAAACTGAAATCTAACATTCTATGCAGAATCATTCTTTCTAATAATTTGGCAATTACTGAAGTAAGAGATATAGGACGGTATGACGAAACTTCCTTGGGATTTTTGTGAGGTTTTATGAAAGGTAGAATAATTGCGTGAGTCTAATCTTTTGGAATTTGACTTGAAGACCAATTGTCATTAAAGGATTTCAGGAGAAGATTTATTGCTTTGATGGGGATATTGTTAATTGTTTGGAGAGAAATCTTATCATGCCCTGGACTGCTGTTCTTTTGATGAGATATTGCTATTTCTTATTCTTTTAAAGAGAAGGATTTATTAATATCTTGACTATTGTCCGGAATATATAGATATTTGGAATACTATCGTTGTTTTGTTTTGCGTAATATTGTAAAAAACCGTCTGCTTGGGATTGTTCGTTTGTTAGTATGGTTCCGTTATTCTCAATAATATTAAATGAAGAATAGTTAGGATTTGTTCTATTTTTGATTATCCGGATTATTTTAAAAAGAACTTTAGGAGAAGAGATTTTTTTACATGTCTTTTTTGTGCCAAAAGTTTTCTTCACAGGCTTTGATTGCTCGTTTAGGTTTTGCGCTTACTTCTTTATATTTTATCCAGTCTTCTTCTTTGAAGTTTTTCTTGCTTTATTAAGGATTTTCTTTTTTCTTTTTTGCTCTTAAATGCCCGCATGCTGCTGTCCACCATGGAGCTCTTGAACTGATCTGTTGTTTTTTTTCTTGAGATAAGATTTGAGCTTTTTTAATTTCGTCTATAATATTTATATTTATGTTTTCATTTAAATTTATGTTTTGTTGAATAATATTAATAAATTTATTCCAATTTGTTTTTTTGCTTAAAATTATTTGTTGCTGAGCTGTTTCTTCTTTTGTAATTAATAATTATAGGGAAGTGGTCACTTCCAATATTATCGGTATTTCTGGACCAGAATAAATCGCAATTTAAATTTATAGAAGCTAAAGATCTATAGAAGAATAAATTCCCGATGAATGGAGATAAGTTGGTCTTTTATCATTTAATAATATTAAGTAATTTTCAATAATCCAATCAAAAATCTTTTTTCCAGAAGCATTGGAATTTTTTGATCCCCATATCTCATGAGATGCGTTGAAATCTCCCAATATCAAACTGTGATTATCAATATATGATGCCATTTTTGATAAATTGACGTCTTTAAAGTTACCCGTATGTATTAAAAATTGCGATAGGAACTGTATGTATCTAAACTCTGACTATTAAAATTTCTAAGTCTTCACTAATTTCTGAGAATATTTTTACTGCGCTAATATCTTTGTGTTAAACTATCATTAATCCTCCTCTCTTCTTTTGATTTCTCTATCGATTCGGAATATATTCTTATTGGGAATTGTGAAAATATCGTTTGGATGTAACGAAGTTTCTTGAATTATTAAAATGCTTGCTTTTTGAAAAATTGGGGTGAAAAGAATATCTGACCTCTTGTTTTTAATTCCACGTGCGTTCCATTGGATTATATTCATAATTTAAAAGAAAAAAAGGTATAATACTGCGAATTAGTTTAAGGTATCCGACTACGTTGAAAACGTCATTTTCGGTCTAAAATCACATTTTCTTTTTATTGAATATTTTTAAAATTCAAAAGATTATCTTTCTAAATCTGCCTTTGTTTTGTCTGTGTGATAATTAGAAAAAAAGTTACAGTTGTTTAAAATATTATCACAGCGGTGAAATCAAAACCGGAAGAGGTGAAATCGAAACCGGAAGTTGACTGCTTAACATGCTTTTTACCCATAATTTTTGCAATTTCAACCCATTATAATTTTAAAAACAATTTCTGACAATTTTTTAAAACTATTTTATTGATAGGCATCAATTTCAATCTTTTAATTGGAGTTTTGCGATTGGCAACATCTGTTTCTTGTGACCTCACATGTTTTTGTTTTGATTTGAATCTTACGAATGTTGCTCCCAAATTTCTTCAAAAAACTGAACTTTTTCGTTTTAATTGTACAATTTTTAATCGTTAATTGTTTCTGAAAATTTTGCTTTTGTTGTTATCTACTTATAACGGGTAACAAATGGATTAAATTAACCTCTTGAAAACAACTATGCTGGTGACTGATTCACAAAAACAGTGGAAGTGTTGACTTGCAGTGTTCTTGACTTGGATGTGCTCAAACTTGTAATGAACAAAAACTGGAATAAGTAAATTCATTTTCACAGAACAAAGAATGTTTTAGTGGAACATTAAGAGGTAATAGAATATTTTATTTAAATTGGGAAGTGTGTTTTCAAGTTTGTGTTTCTCCAATTGTTTTGAGAACAATCTGTACCTGCATGAAGATTATATGTTTGGACTGACTTCTAATGTGACTTCAAAATGCTCCAAGTGTACTTTTATTGTCCTTTTTTCAGCTACTGAAGAGCTAAAAAAGCAAAGTGTTATTAATTTGAAACTTATTTGTGGAAGGTGAGTGATTAAAAGATGACATTCTTCGGTGAAAAAGCTATGTGCTAAGCTGAACTGGCCTTGTATGACAAAAGGAGCATTTAGACTTTGTGAAAGAAAGTCTTGGCTGCTGCTACACTACCGGCTAAAGATGCCATGAATGACACTGCTTTGGAAGCAAACAGCATTATCAAATGTTCCAAAATGTCAGTTGAAGAATGTGGAATATCCGTTGTCGGCAGAGACACATGGACATTCATCGCTAAATGTGGTTTCTATAGAAACTTAATACATTAACACTGGGAAATTCTAGATTTGGAAATGTTAGAAAAGTTTTTTAGAATTCTGTAAGTCCAGTCATACAAGCGTGTTCCTGCAATCGTCTGGGATTTACTTCAAATATGGAATCTATTGGTGTGTAGAAAATCTTTGTATGTTTTTGCACTACGAAATGTTAAAAATATGTATTTCTATTGTGATGGTGATTCCAAGGATACCTTTCTGTTAAAGATGTGTATGGTGTCAACAATGTCATCAAATATGAGTGCATAAGATACTTCTAAGAAAGATTGAGTAGTCGATGAAGAAAATTTTAAAAAAAGGCCAGAAAAACCTCGGTGAGAAGGGAAAACTTATCAATGTTATGTTTAATAAAATTCTAAACTGTTGTAGCAGTAACACCAATCACGTCAAAGCTATGCTAAGTGCTACAATAGCGGCATTTTTTCACTGTTGCTCCAGCAGGGAGAAATCCATATATGGTTCATGCTTGATTGGAGCTGAGAACTGGTGTGACTATCAGCGAGGAAACGACAGCGGAAAACAATAAACAGAAAAAAGTGTAGGTTTTTCTGTGAAACTTTCAAATATTGTTTAACATGTGTACATGAAGCAGTGTGATAAGCAGTTATTATAAAATTGCCTCCACGGTAAGACA
>BMAV01001357.1:222914-240511 GCA_019973955.1 Trichonephila inaurata madagascariensis | reverse complement strand
TATTGTGATGGTGATTCCAAGGATACCTTTCTGTTAAAGATGTGTATGGTGTCAACAATGTCATCAAATATGAGTGCATAAGATACTTCTAAGAAAGATTGAGTAGTCGATGAAGAAAATTTTAAAAAAAGGCCAGAAAAACCTCGGTGAGAAGGGAAAACTTATCAATGTTATGTTTAATAAAATTCTAAACTGTTGTAGCAGTAACACCAATCACGTCAAAGCTATGCTAAGTGCTACAATAGCGGCATTTTTTCACTGTTGCTCCAGCAGGGAGAAATCCATATATGGTTCATGCTTGATTGGAGCTGAGAACTGGTGTGACTATCAGCGAGGAAACGACAGCGGAAAACAATAAACAGAAAAAAGTGTAGGTTTTTCTGTGAAACTTTCAAATATTGTTTAACATGTGTACATGAAGCAGTGTGATAAGCAGTTATTATAAAATTGCCTCCACGGTAAGACACAAATACAAATACATCATTTAACACCTGTTTGTGGCAAATTGTTTCGAAAAAAAACTTTTATCAGCTAAAAACATTTTCTTTGGGTACCCATATTGCAGTCATTATTTTTAAAAAAGCTTTTATTGATTTGTTAGGTATTTTGAAAGCATTTGGCATAAATTCAGGGAATTATAGACTGCGTGATGAGAGGTTTGTTGACATCTTTCGAGTCGGTGACTCGAAACAACATTCTTTGCCTTTTTTAAAATCAACCAGAGAAAAAAAGGGGGCCCAAAGAAAGAAAAATTTTTAAAAAATACCAAAGAGTGGAATCGTTAAATATAAATCAGGAAAGTTTTAGTAATATACTTGTCATATTTTGTTTTGAAATTGCTTTTATAAAGTTTAAATGCATTTTTCTCAAAACTATTTTTTTGTAAATTTCATGATATTTCAAACATGATATCTGAAAAACTATTAGAGATACTTGTATGAAATTTTACACAAATGTTATTAATTGTATTATCTAGAGGATGGCTTACAAGCTAAGAAATTGAACAATTTTTAGTTATTTTATAGTTGTATTTTTTTCTGGAAGTTTCGATAATTTGATTGAATTTCCCAGTTCGCTAACTCGACTGGCTATAACTTTTGATTCAAAAGAAATAATTTAACACTTGTAGGTCATCCTCTAGAAATGTGTTTAAAAAATGTGTTGCAGCAATATTTTATGAAAAATATAAAATATTTTAAAAAATAGTGTTTGAAAAAAGTCCAAAATTTCATTAAAATTTCTTTAAAAATTTAAGTTTTTGCAAATTTTTATGTACATATATTATTTCTGACTGTATTTTCTATTATTGTGTATAGAAGTGAAACTAAAAATGTAAAAATATTAGGGATTTTTAGAAAACTTAAAAAAAAAGTCTCCGAACGTAGTCGGATACCTTAAATGTCCAAAAAAGAAAGTTGTTTAATATTGAATTTTTTAGCGAGAATATAAGATTTGTATATTTAAGTTTTTTTATTTTGTTCTACTACACTTTCTAATGTATTTCCTCTCGGTTCTGATATTTTCTTGAGTCTTTTTGCTTCTTCATTCGTTTTTCTATTTATTAGATAATCATCATCTTTTGGAATTGTTATATTGGATGCAACTTTTTTCAAGGTGGATTCCACGGTATTCATTAAGGAAGAAAAACTCAAATTTATTTGTGCTACCACGGTATTCAGTTCTGTCGTGAAACGCTGTATTATTTGTTCTAATTTCTTTTCAAATATGCTATATTTTCTTCAAATTTCTATTCTAATTTTTAAAAAATTTTTCAAGATTTTCTGTTTTCTCTGTTTGATTATTATAAGTTTTGGCCGAGTATCATGTTTTTATTTTGCCTTCTGGAATTACTCAACTGCTTTGTTTCTCGAAATTTGTTGCTGTACTTTAATTTTTAAGATTTCAACTTCCTATTGATATCTTTTGCAACCTTTATCGTAAGCTTCATGCACTTCTCCACAAGAGCTACATTTTTTGATTTCAGTTTTTTACACTCATTTTGAGGGTGGTTTAATGAACATATATTCTTCATTTTATTGAGCTTCGGCAGAATTTTTGAAAGTGCCCGAATTTCCAACTTTTTGAGCATTGTTTAGGTTTTTCAAAGTAAATGTTAGTTTTAAACATTTCAAATCCTATTGGAACTCTTTCAGGAATACTGCTTCCAATTTGGGTAACTTTAATTGTTTTGAATTGTTTGATTGGTTTGAATCCAGATTTTGTTTTTTTTTTTTTTTTTTTTTGATAAAACGTTGAATATCAAAAAGTGCATAATTGTGTTATTTTCTAATTCCGATTTTATGTTATCTATTGTATATTCTGTGTCTATTCCTTGTAAAATGTAACGAATGGTTATGCCAATTAGGGACAATCTTTTACTTATTTTTACTCCATTCATTTCTTTAATTTTTAATGATTCTTTGGCGGTCTCGCAATTATTTGTTTTAATTATAATCTCTGCGTTTCTTGTTTTGCTCTCTCTCTCTCTCTTATACTCAGAATACTTTTTAAATTGTGAACTCTTTTATTATTATTTCTTTTAATTTTAGTGGATTACCACTCTGAAAGTTATTTTCTGATTTTAAGAAAATTGCAATATTCGGACTCGTATTAAAATTTTGACCTTCCTCAAACTTAGCTAATGATTCTAAATCTGTTAAATTACATCTATATTTATTTAATGAAAAATTAGTATGCGTACTTTCTACCTCCATTTTATTATTTGGGTGAGGGTAATCACCCATTTTCTCTTCCCCACTCCAACACTCAACTATGTATCAATACACTAACTTGTGTAAGTACTAAAAAATGTCTTATCCAAAGATAGAAGAAAAGATATACTAAATAAATTTCAAAGGGAAAAAAATCAAAACGGTCTCACCGCTTCGAATCCGCTTGAAATGTTTCCTACCGGCAACAACCTTTCAGCCAAATCAGAAGTCTAATACCAAATGTAACAGTTCAGTTCAGTACAGTGATGAACACTGTAAAAATGGAGACTTGGCTAACGCCTTATGCTCCGATATATTGTGGATTAGATCTTAGCTTAAGTTGTAATGTACAGTTAGTGATTGCACTGTCTATCAGTAGTTTTAACTATCGCCTTGTGTTTTAACTGAAATTGATGAAAGTAGAGTAGTGAAAATCTATTAATTGGAATTTTAGAATCTATTGGTTGATGTTAAGAATTCTTGCAATTTTGAACTTGCTCTATTGTTTTACATTTCGCTATTGAGGAATATGACCATTCTCCGTGGTTGGAGATAAAAGTTTTTAAAATTTCACGCTGTGATTTGTATTTGCTACAGTTTAATATAAAATGTTCACTCGTTTCTGGTACTTGACAATCTGCACATAAAGGAGAATCTGTTTAAAAAGGAAATAAATATCATTTAATGGTAATTTTTTAGCTCGTAACTTATTGATTAAAACTTCTGCATTTCTATTTTTTGCTGCCTGTCTCTATGCCACTTTTCAAGATGAGAAACATAAATATAATTTTTATGTTTTTTGCTTTTTTTCCATATTTCTTCGTTTTCACTTTTGTGTTGTTTTTTGAAATATGTATGTAGGTCTTCCCATGTAATCCAAGGAATAATATTCCACGGTTCCGGAGACGCTTTAGCTAATTTATCAACTTCTTCATTAATTTCTATTCCTTTGTGAGCTGGTACCCAAATGAATGTAATTGATTAAGCTATTTGGAGGCACTCTTTTAAAGTTGAATTTAAATTCAATACTATCGTATTGGATTTTCTATTAATATTTTGGATACTTTTTAGAACTGATAAGCTGTCCGTTAGGATGACATAGTTTTCTGTTTCAGTAACCCAATTTTTTAACGCAGCCCATATGGCTATAGCTTCAGCTGTGAAAATTGAAATAATTTCTTTCAGTATAAAATTTTGTCGAACATTTTTCTTGGGGATCAAAATTCCTATTGACGTTTGATTAGAATTTTTTGAACCATCTGTTGCTATTATAATATTGTTATTAAAGTTTGAATGTAATCATAAAACATATTTTGTATTATGACATCTGGAAAATCCTTGTTTTGAAATGGTAGTTTATGAGTATAGATGTTTATTTTGTAATTTTCATAGATTGGAGGAGGAGGGATCCACTGAAAAATATCCATTTTAGATATACATAGTTCTTGGAGCAGGTTGATTGTCTTTTGAAAAATACTGATCACCTTTTCTTTATATTTATAAAAAATACTTTTTATATCCCAAAATAACTTTGCGTTTGTTGACCAGTTTTTTAACGCTATTTGTTTAGTTATAAATTTTTGGCAAAGGAAATTATGATGATTAACAATACTTCCATTCATAGACTCTGCTCTTAATAAATCTAACGGGGTGTTTCTTCGGAGATCTAAGGCTAAACGTAAGGCAGCATTGTAAATCGGTTTTAATTTTTGTCTGTTGGTATTGCTAGAAAAGGAAAAAAGTTGACTTCCATAGTCAAAGATAGAACGGATTGTGGCATTAATCATATTTAAAAGATGATCAGATCTTGTTCCTATTTTCGGAGAAGATAAGGCTTTAATTGCATTTAAATATTTGAATCCATTCTGACGTAGGTAATGTATATGATTTTTCCAGGTGATATTGGGGTCGAAGATTACACCCAGGATTTTTTAAGATTCTTCACTTCGGGAATAGGTTTGTCGCATATTTTAAGTAATGGAGGAATTGTGCTTCTTTTTCTGGAAAAGTTGATTAGGTTACTTTTTTCTGGAGAGGTGGACAATTTCCATTTTTTACACCCGACTGAAATTTTATTTCAAGATTCTTGCATTTCGCCTATTGTTTTATTTCAATTTTTACCGCTATTATATAAAAATATGTCATCCGGATAAACCAGAAGATGGCTGACGTGTTGAATTACAAATATATTTGCCATATAAATCATAAATAGAAAAGGACATAAGCTACAACCCTGGGGTATACTATAATTATTTTTAATGATTTTTGAAAAATTGTTCCTCCATTTAATTTGAATTGTTCTCTGATGCAAGAAGTTTTGTATCCATTGTAGCAATCTACCACAGTATCCAACTTTTTTAAATTTAGAAACAAGACCACACTTGGCCAAACTGAGTCATATGCTGCTTTAGTATCTAATGCTATCAAAATAAAACATTCCTTGCGTTCTCTAGCCAGTATAATATCACGTTGTAATTGAAGTAATGTATCTATGAGGGTAAAAACCATGATGGTTAACATGAGCAATTTTATTTTGAAAACTGAAATCTAACATTCTATGCAGAATCATTCTTTCTAATAATTTAGCAATTATTGAAGTAATAGATATAGGACGGTATGACGAAACTTCCTTGGGATTTTTGTGAGGTTTTATGAAAGGTAGAATAATTGCGTGAGTCCAATCTTTTGGAATTTGACTTGAAGACCAAATGTCATTAAAGGATTTCAGAAGATTTAGTGCTTTCATGGGGAGATGGTTAATTGTTTGGAGAGAAATCTTATCATGCCCTGGACTACTGTTCTTTTGATGAGATATTGCTATTTCTAATTCTCTTAAAGAGAAGAGTTTATTAATATCGACTATATTGTCCGGAATATAGATATTTGGAATCCTATCGTTGTTTTGTTTTGCGTAATATTGTAAAAACCCTACTGCTTGGGATTGTTCATTTGTTTGTATGGTTCCGTTATTCTCAATAATATTAAATGAAGAATAGTTAGGATTTGTTCTATTTTTGATTATCCGGATTATTTTAAAAAGAACTTTAAGAGAAGAGATTTTTTCACATGTCTTTTTTGTACCAAAAGTTTTCTTTACAGGCTTTGATTGTTCGTTTAAGTTTTGCGCTTACTTCTTTATATTTTATCCAGTCTTCTTCTTTAAAGTTTTTTCTTTCTTTATTAAGAAGTTTTCTTTTTTTTTGCTCTTAAATGTCCGCATGCTGCTGTCCACCATGGAGCTCTTGAACTGATCTGTTTTTTTTTCTTCAGATAAGATTTGAGCTTTTTTAATTTCTTCTATAATATTTATATTTTCATTTAGATTTAACTTTTGTTGAATAATATTGATAAATTTATTCCAATTTGTTTTTTGTTTAAAATTATTTGTTGCTGAGCTGTTTGTTCTTTTGTAATTAATAATTATAGGGAAGTGGTCACTTCCAAAATTATCGGTATTTGTGGACCAGAATAAATCGTAATTTAAATTTATAGATGCTACAGAAGGATCAATAGACGTAAAAATTCTCGATGAATGGAGATAAGTTGGGCTTTTATAGTTTAATAATATTAAGTCATTTTCAATAATCCAATCAAAAATCTTTTTTCCAGAAGCATTGGAATTTTTTGATCCCCATATCTCATGAGATGTTTTGAAATCTCCCAATATCAAACTGCGATTATCAATATATGATGCTATTTTTGATAAATTGACGTTTTTAAAGTTACCCGGTGGGATGTATATATTAAAAATTGTGTGATAGGAATTGTATCTATCTGAACTTTGACTATTAAAATTTCTAAGTCTTCACTAATTTCTGAGAATATTTTTACTGCGCTAATATCTTTGTTTAAAACTATCATTAATTCTCCTCCTCTTTTGATTTCTCGATCAATTCGGAATATATTCTTATTGGGAATTGTGAAAATATCATTTGGATGCAACCAAGTTTCTTGAATTATTAAAATGCTTGCTTTTTGAAAAATTGGGGTGAAAAGAATATCTGACCACTTGTTTTTAATTCCACGTGCGTTCCATTGGATTATATTCATAATTTAAAAGAAAAAAAGAGGTATAATACTACAAATTAGTTTAAATGACCAAAAAAGATAGTTTAATATTGAATTTTTAGCGAGAATATATGAAGATTTGTATATTTAAGTTTTTTTTTTATTTTGTTCTACTACACTTTCTAATGTATTTCCTCTCGGGTCTGATATTTTCTTGAGTCTTTTTGCTTCTTCATTCGTTTTTCTATTTATTAGATAATCATCATCTTTTGGAATTGTTCTATTGGATGCAACTTTTTTTAAGGTGGATTTCATGGTATTCATTAAGGAAGAAAAACTCAAATTTATTTGTGCTACTACGGTATTTAGTTCTGTCGTGAAACGCTGTATTATTTGTACTAATTTCATTTCAAATATACTATTGTTTTCTTCAAATTTCAATTCTAATTTTGAAATATTTTTTTCAGGATTTTCTATTTTCTCTGTTTGATTATTGTATGTTTTGGTTGAGTATGATGTTTTTCTTGTCTTTCGTGGAATTTCTCAATTGCTTCGTTTCTCGAGATTTGTTGCTGTACTTTAATTTTTAAGATTTCAATTTCGTCTTGATATTTTTTGCAAATTTATAGTTGGCTTCATGCGCTTCTCCACAAGAGCTACATTTTTTGATTTCAGTTTCTTTACACTCTTTTTGAGGGTGGTTTAATGAACATATTCGGCATTTTATTGAGCTTCGGCAGAATTTTTGAAAGTGCCCGAATTTCCAACTTTTTGTGCATTGTTTAGGTTTTTCAAAGTAAATGTGTTAGTTTTAAACATTTCAAATCCTATTGGAACTCTTTCGGGAATACTGCATCCAATTTGGGTAACTTTAATTGTTTTGATTGGTTTGAATCCAGATTCTGTTTTTTTTGATAAAACGTTGAATATCAAAAAGTGCATAATTGTTATTTTCTAATTCCAATTTTATGTCATCTATTGTATATTCTGTGTCTATTCCTTGTAAAATGTAACGACTGGTTATGCCAATTAGGGACAATCTTGTACTTATTTTTACTCCATTCATTTCTTTAATTTTTAATGATTCTTTGGCGGTCTCGCAATTATGTTTTAATTATAATCTCTCCGTTTCTTGTTTTGCTTATACTGAGAATACTTTTTTTAATTGTGAACTTTTTCATTATTTCTTTTGATTTAAGTGGATTATACCACTCTGAAAGTTATTTTCTGATTTTAAGAAAATTGCAATATTCGGACTCGTATTAAAATTTTGACCTTCTTTAAACTTAGCTAATGATTCTAAATCTGTTAAATTACATTTATATTTATTTAATGAAAAATTAGAATGTGTACTTTCTACCTCCATTTTATTATTTGGGTGAGGGTAATCACCCATTTTTTCTTCCTCACTCCAACACTCAATTATGTATCTTTACACTATCTTGTGTAAGTACTAAAAAATGTCTTATCCGAAGACAGAAGAAAAGATATACTAAATAAATTTTAAGAGAAAAAAAAATGAAAACGGTCTCACCGCTTCGAATCCTCTTGAAATGTTTCCTACCGGTAACGACCTTTCAGCCGAATCAGAGTTCTTCCTCCAAAACCGAAACATCTACCGACTCAAAACCGTGTGTAGAGAACATGTCCATGTAACAATATTTTTAAAGGTGTCTATAACCGTCACACTTATGATCAAGGCCATGACAGATCATAACTGCTAGGTGAAATAAGCTGATTGGTCTGTGCCAAATGCAGACTTAAAAGGAGATAAAATGTACAGAACATCCTGCTATGCTGCCTGGATATTTAGACTCAAGCTTTTTGAAGCTCATATAAAAAATGTATAATTCAAATACATACAAATGTTATTTTACTGTTAAAATGGCCGTTAATTAATATTATATAATTTTAGTTTATTGTATTTATCTTTGTCTATATTATTTTATCCAGGATGACCAAATAAATTTACTTGAAATTTATATATTTTATATCTAGAAACCTATTCAGATACACATACAATAATAAAATTAAATCTCGATCTTCTATTAAGGATTTGTCATTGATACAGTTCAAAGGATTGAAGCAAGCATTACAAAATTAATGATTTTAATTATATGTGTACAACTGATACTCTTTAAAAGTATAAGAGAGTAGGTTCATTGACACTACTCAGTCTGCTGTGCTTCCCCCAATCACCTCACAACTTTTCATTTGCTTAGCTTTCTTTGCAGCCTCTCTTGGAGGAATTCTGACTCGACAAAATTATATAAACATTGGAATTATAACAATATACAGGAATAAATTTAATTTTTTAGAGCCTTCGCTAAAATTTTAAAAAATTTCTAGCAAAATATATTTTTGAAAGAATTGGTTTTTATGAATTCTAATAATTTTTAACGTTCTATAACTGGAAAATAAATATATTTGTCAGCAGATGTCACAAATGCTGCAACATGAGAACAAACTTCTTGTAATCTAAAAGAATGCTAATTTTAAGTGTAACAGATACATGCAAACAAGTAGAATTGGACAATTTCAAAGAACAGCGAGTTTAAATGCCTTGTTACAAGAAAGATCTGGAACATGTTAAATTATTTTTAAAAGATACAGTTATTCTGAGAATAATTAAAAACAACGAATCTCCTAAATCTTTGAAATTCCTACTATATAAATTTAGAAATAAAGATAAGCCATGCTTTTAAATAAGTAAAGTAATAAATATCTTTAAAAATATTGTTGCATAAAATATTTATTTAAATTGAAAATTCATCACATGTAAGGTAAACAATTGAAATAAATAAAATAATGAATATCATATATTAATCTTGATATCCGTCTAATAGTAATACTGAAATGTATTTTCACAAACAGCCAGTGTACATAGAATGTAAGTTAATATAAAAATTTTTGATTACAAGAATTCCCTTTCAGTGAAAGAGTATTTTTTCCTTAACAAGTGTATAAATATTATGGTAGCATTATTATCGATCATAAGTTCATAATTTAATTCTCATTTTTGTAGGTAACTTTGAATTTTTTCATTTCAATAAATATACATTATTAATCTTTCATTACTATACAAGTATTTCTTCTTTTATGCCTTGAATAAATTTTTATTCCAAAGTGATTACAATATATTAAAAGTAAAGACAATAATATTTGTTCAAAAATGTAGTAATGATTCCAAACCATTGAATTCCCTTTTAGTGAAAGAGTATTTTTTCTTAACAAGTGTATATATAGTATGAAAACATTGTTATCGATCATAAGTTCATAATTTAATTCTCATTTTTGTAGGTAACTTTGAATTTTTCATTTCAATAAATTTACATTATTATACAAGTATTTCTTCTTTACTGCTTTGAATAAATTTTTACTTCCTATTTGATTCCAACATATCAAAAGTAAAGATAATAATATTTGTTTTATAATGTAGTAATGATTCCAAACTATTGAAAAAATGGAACTAATTTGATAACGGGGGTAAGTGCGCCAAGCAGGGTTTGCTGTAGCTAGACTGGAATCCAATATGGCGGCGTCCGCTTAGTCATCGGGACGGAAAATAATTTGAACTGCATGATTGCCGACAATTTTAGATGTAACCAAAGAATAATGTTGATGAAAATAGGTAGTGAAATAGTGTACTTACCTTTTATGGATGTGGACGAAAGCATGAGATATGAGTACCAGGATTTTTTTTTTTTTTGCAAAAGGAAAGAAATATGAGGACTATAATAAATACGAAAGGTAATTGATGGAAGTGTGAAAAATGCATTTTTTGAACTGGTTGTAATAATGAAAAGGAAGTTTTAAAAACTCAAAAAAAAAAATGCAATGCAAGTGGCTGAAAATGTTACGAAAGGATTATGAATTCGATTCCTCGACTCCCCCTCCCGAAACGATTCTCCATTCAGCTCAATTAATATTGCGAACAAGGTCAAGAAATTTATTGAATGGGTCCTCTTTCAGAGCGAAACAAATTTTCCTGAACATGTACCAGGCGATATATCCTTCAAATCTTCCTTTTCGATTATATTCAGGGAAGGAAGCTTTGAAGTGGAGCCAGGTAACTTCGATAGTATTTGTATGAGCGCCGGTCTCAGAATCAACGAATTCGAGCGAATGGTTAACTGTAAGGTGATGATAGCCTCTTTCGCTCAACCTTTCGTAAGATTTCCAACAGTCTGATATAACAGTTGTTCCTGGTTCGATCCATAATTCAATAAGGCCGAGAAGTGTTTCTGCCGTCCTGTCGTGAACTGCAACCAGGAAGCAGCGTCTCGTCTCGCGCTCTACCCCGCCAAAAACCCACTGTCCCTCCACGAAATGACCCTTATTATATTTTCTTTTCCCAATTTTACTCTCGTCAATATCTCCCGTTTGCGTCGGTAGCCCCCAAGCTTCTCTGTGTTAACGACAATATGCTCTATTAACACATCGGACGCATAGCTGCGCCAATCGGCAACAGCCTGCGAATAAATACCAAGCTCCTTATGAATTTGAGCGAACGAGGAACGTCGGAAGAATTCATAAATTGAAAGAATAGTCGAAATAGGCAATTTGCTTCCGGAAAAAAAAGAATTGAATCGGATAGATTTCTTACTGCGGCAGCGCGAATTTCAGCAGCGAAAGATGCGACCGTCCAATTTTTTCGATGTGTCCGGAGCAACCTTCATGCCGCGGCCACATTTCTCGCATTGGACCGCGTTCGAAATCAAAGAAATTTTGGAAAGGAATGAGAAAAGATAATCATTATTTTTTAAGAATAATGTAGACCAAAAGTGTGAATTGGGTACACATTTAGGACCAAAGAAATTAAAAGAAGAGCCATGATATGTCCGGGAAAAAAATCCTGGTACTCACCAATTACTGCGTAAATGTCCATTTTCTGGAGAAAAATAAAAACAGAGCAAAGCAAAGCAGCAGGTAACTGAAAATGATAGAATTTTCGAAGATTTCGAATTAAAAACATCCGAAATGCAAAATTTGACCGCGCAATAAAAAGAAACCAATAAGAATAAAGTATTTAGAATTAAAATCGTCTGAAATTAACACGATTAGCGTGTGCAAAAAAAAAAAAAAAACCAATTAGAATGAACTACATTAAACGTCATCTCCATGGCAACCACATCACCAAACGAAAGAAATTTCAAGCCAACCATATTGCAATTTTATCGCCCATGTTGGCGAACATAAACAACCACTTGGCGCAGTTACCCCCGTTATCAAATTAGCACCGAAAATATATGCAAATTAAGAAAATTCATCTTTTGATTTTTAACTTTTAAAAATTTTCATTTATAATTTATAGTTATTGTGTTATACAATATTAAGGGAAATATCATTAGAAAAGGTGTAATCGTTTTTAGAAATTCAATTTAATTATCCTTTGTTTTAAATGTATTTTGTACTTATTGAATTACTTATAAATTTTAAAAATACCAGTAAATATAAGACTGATTCATCAATACTGTACTGGTCCAAAATACAATTCAAGCTTGTAGAAAACTCTTAAGTCCTGAGTTAGTTAACATAAAAGTTTGATTAATTATTAAGATTTATCCTTTGATGAAAATAAATTTTATTTTTACAACACATTGAATTGCATATAAAATAGAAAATGTTTATTGAAATTTTTAATTCATACAATATATGTTGAAACATTGTTCAAAGTTTTCCATATAATCTAAACAAATAAAATAATAGGACCCTAAACTTTACTGCGAAAGAATTTTTACCAAACACAAACAATTAAAAAAATTTCGGAAATATTTGTAATTACTTTTCGTTTGATATCCAAGAAAGGAACGAAAAAAATCACATATATATTAATACAATTATTATAATAAATCTTATTTGATACCGTAAATAATAAACAATAAAAAAAATCTAACATGGCGCACACAAGCTATATAATACTATTTACATTTCACTTGTTAAACATTCCATTAATTGCCAAAAAAGGCGATAAGCAAGCGATTATATCAACTTTGCTCTAAATGAGCTAAAAAAATTTAACAAGGTATTTTAGAAAAGATACTGAAATAAATAATATAAAATCTAAAATCTACAGATCTTCTATCCATATAGTTAAAAAAAAAGTTTCAAAAACTTGCATTAGAACTTTGAAAAACTCAGTTAAATTTCGATATTTTTCCATAGATTAATATTACACCGGAAGTTCTGGTGGGTTCTACTCAATGCTATTGTTTACAAAGTAGAACTTGTCCATCTCTTCTCATGCTGCATTCATATACGGAACAGACAGTTCCAAGTTTTCTATTTCTTAGACTACTCGTTTTAAATTGATAAAAAAATTTTCTAGTGATATTAAAACTGCTTCCACATACAAAAAAGTGTTATTTTACTGAAACCGGATAAATTAAGGGTTTCCAATGACTATAGCGCCCCTATAGCAAGCTTTACGGTAGAACTTGACCCTTGTTTGGATTCCCGAATGTGTGTGTGTGTGTTAGACGCTAATCGGGCGCGGCCTAGTCATATCTTAAGTTTTAAGTTGTCACTGAAATAACTAATCATATTGTGTGTATTTTTTTTACTATTTTGTTCAAAACTACATTGTAGCGGAGTCGGCAAAAAGGAAGGCGCATATAACGAGGTATGTTCTTGTTGTACTTTTATTATAAATCCAGTGCAAAGTAATATTTATTGTTCATGAGAATTAGAATAGAAGGTAAGCCTAACGATTACGAAAGTGAGAAGAGGCCGTAATGAATGCAAAGTTTCTTCCATGTTTATCACGATCTGAGTTTTTCCCTTGTATTATTAGTCTATATGAAATGTTTGTAATGAAATCTACGTTTTATGGAGTAATTAATTTAAACATGTTATTTAGATATATTCTCTTTAAGTTCACATCGCGAAGAAGCCCAAACATCTAGTTATACAAATAATTTCGATTATATGTAACGGTTATTAGAAACAATAATCATAATATAATTAAATAGTAATTAAAAAGAATAATCGTCGAATTGTAAAAAAATAAAAATGCATAAGAGAACTCGTAATACAGAACTATAAATAAATAACATAAGAATAGCTATAAATAAATAAGATAATAAATTATAATTAAATCATAATAATTATAAATAAATAACAATATTATAATTATAAATAAATAACAATATTATAATTATAAATAAATAACAAAGTATGTAGTAATATTTATAAATAAATGCTAAAAGAAACAATTATAAGTAACGAACATTATATGATTATTACACATAGTAATAATTGCATAATGTATGTTAAAATTAATTTAGAATATCAATTAAAAAGTAGTGAAAGCGTGTAATATGAACCTTGCACTGTAAGTTCCTTCAACGAATTTCATCGAACAAAGAACGTAAAAAAAATTTTTTTAAACGAAAATAAATTATTTATAGCGATAATTAAAAGCACAACACTTATTCTTTTAAGAAAAAAATATATTCTAGAACTCACTCATTTTAGAAATATCCATATTCGAAAGTAGCCCATAATTAAACAGAAGACGCAAATAGAAAAATTAAACTGAAAATGGTTAAGTTTTTAAAGATATCGTCTGAAATTAAAGGGTTATAGCGGAAAAAACGAATAAAAGTTATTTCTAATATACGTTATCCCCATGGCAACCACATCGACAGACGATGAAAATATTAAGGTAACCATATTGTAATATTATCGCCCATCTTGGCGAACATAAACAACAGCTTGGCGCTACTACCCCCGATATCAAATTAGCACGAAAATAAGTTAGAATCTTTGTTGTTTTGAAATTATGGCGTGATTTGTGTGGCAAAAATCATTCTTTAATACTATACAGTTTTGCCTTGCAAAGACTTTGTTTGCAAAATCTGCAAACAAGATATTTTTCATTAAAAAGATCATTGGCTTTTTTTTTTGTCTCCATTTTGGAGATCAAAGATTCACTTATTTCACATTATTACAGGAACTAACTACTAAATCTAATAATGTTCCAAGCTATGATAGATTTAAAAATTTAATATCTATTTTTGCAAGATTCATTCATTGTTACGTCTTGATGATTTTTTAAATAAAAGTAATACTGATCTCTTCACAAATCCTGTTTTCAATTTCTCTGTAAGATGTTATTACCTGACTAAACCAAAATTATTGACCTACAGCACCGTACTACTCTGAAAAGCAAATATAAGAAATTTATTTAACTGTAAGTGATCAAAATTATATTGAATTCTGGAAATTTGTATCGACAAACAATTTTAAATTAAGGATTTGGATTGAAGATATTATTGTAGATTTGAATTAACATGTTTGTGAACAAATGTTTTCTATTATATAAACATATTAAAATCAAAATGTTACACAAAATTAGCTGATTTATTTATAAGACAACTTAAATTGTTAACATTTTCAAGAGAACTAATCCTAATTTAGATGACTTGATAAAAAAGCAACTACAAAGCCACACTAACCAAGTAGTGACTATTTAATAGTTATTTCAAATTAACAGTTTAGAGTTACTCCTTTTTTATATCTAACCTAACTGATTCTGAACACGTAAATGTTTATTAACCATAAAACCTAAGTTTATATTTTCTTGTATATTTATTATAGTATTTTTAAATTTTCACTTCTTAGAATTGTGTATAAAAAAGGGCTATTTGTGTAAAAGTTTTATAATATACCTATTATTAACATTTTCTCATATTTTTTGTATGTTTGAAAAGTTGAAAGTGGCATGCATTACTCTCTTTCCAGCTTCTTTAATTCCATTAGTCAGTTAGACAATTATATCCATATTTTTGTTATTCCAATAATTTAGTTCATCTTTCACTCATTTTGATTTATTTCCTTAGATGACACAAAAGACAAATACAGCACAAAGAACATTACATAACTAATTCTATAAGCTAAAAAAAGTATAAATCTCTGATGACTTGCAACATCATCTATATTCATTTTACATTTAGTTTATAACAGAGTACCATTTCAAGTACTCTTTATGATTTGTATTTTCTTTTGCAAAGATTAGCACTAAAGTGTATATGAATATTTTTTTTTCTTCATATACACTTAAGTATATGGAGTTGTGAGGGCTTTTAAAAAGTTCAGCATAAAAAAAAAACTGTATTCATGGCAAGGCCCAATGTTTATAAATTTTCCTTAGATTTTACTTCATTGTTTAGTGCAGTATTCTGTATTAATTTATATTACTTGATTCATATTTTTGGAAAAAATCAACATATGAAATTGTCAGAATTAAGAGGATCATGCAATCAAGGGAAAAAATGCACCATGAGATAGAAATGGAAGAAATTTTGGCATTATGAGCTACTGAGAGAAAAAAATGGGGCTTTAAAATTTAGACTGGATTTTAGATTAAAAAAAAGCATCATTAAGTAATTTTTATTTTCTATATGAGTAATTTCTAAACTACTTAATTGTGCACTTTTAAGACTAAAATAAGTATCTCATATTGGAATTTTGGAGATAAGAAGCTAATGCTCTATACGTCCTTTGGCGATCAGTTCACCCCCTATCCCACATTCTTCTCCCTTAAAATTTCTTTCATACAAAATTGCTGAACATTAAAATGTTGCTCATGCATCACATTTTAAGTCTTAAAATATGTATAATGTACTATTTTATGCTTTCTGATTTTCAAAAGTTGTCAGCTATGAAAAAAGTAATGGTTAATTCTAATACTGTGCTGGCTCTTGAAAAATGAAACAAATAAACCAATTTAGCTTTAAAATCTAACCACCCATGTCTAAGTATGCATAAAATACATCATGCTGCTTAAATAAAAAAGGAAATTACAATAGCATTGACTAGTCGAGCAATTATCTAACAATTTAAGGGCACGACTAAGGAAATTCATTTGAGGTCGATAGTATTCCTTTAGGGTGTTCAACCCTCAATGTAATTAGCCAGTCAATTCGGAGAAATTAGCCTTCGAAATTCATGTTTAGCTTTTATACAGTTAAATCATGCTTTCCCTTGCTGACGCAGTGGTGTGGCTGCGGTAGCCGAGTGATCAAGGTATCGGATCGTGGCTGGTCTTGTCATGGGTTCGAGTCCAGTACCACTAAAGACCCGCCACGTAGGGAAGTGATGCACGTTAAATATGTTGAGAGCTCAAACGTCCTCCTGTTGGTGTGGTTCTTAGGAGAGGGGGTGCCAGCTTAGGTGTCATCCACGTCACTTGACCATGGTTCATCGCCAAAAACCCTTGTGTAGCTGAACAGTGCGACATTAATATTCACTCACTTGCCGACGCAGTGGCTCGATTAATAAGGCACCTGCCTTCAATGCCGGGAAGTTCGAATCTCATGAAATCAGATTTTTCTATAATTCCTTTAATTATTTTTAATATTAAATAAAATATATGAAAGGTTTTAAATATTAAATGATATTCTATGTAATTATTTTGTATTTTATTAGGTAAAAAAATTAAAATAATTATATAAATATTTATATTAAATGATATTTTATACAAAAATTATATGCAAATAGTTTTATAATGTGAAATACAATATACTATAAACAAAATATTATGCATAATATATAATTTATAAAATATATTATAATTATTATTAAATTAATTATTTTATAATTATATAAAATATTTAATAAGTCCTTTTTAAATAAATTTATCTAAATAAGTGCAATTAAAAATTTTTAATAATTTTAATTAGTATTGATTAATTAATTTTAATTTAAAAATTATTATAATTTAAGTAATAAACTTATTTAATTTTTTTTCTTTATTAAATACAAAATAATTACATAAAATAACATTGACCATTCAATAAATGTTTCATAAATAAATTTATTTCACTTTAAAAGATTATTAAAGGAATTAAAAGAATAAAGTTGATCGCTTGAGAT
>BMAV01001357.1:203956-222814 GCA_019973955.1 Trichonephila inaurata madagascariensis | reverse complement strand
GCAGGTGTCTTACCAATCAAGCCAGTGCATCGCAAGAGGAAATCGAAACTTAATTGTATAAAAGCTAAGCCTGAATTTAGATGGCTATTTTCTCCGAATTGACTGGCCATTTGGCGGAATTACATTGAGGGTTGAACACTCTAAAGGAGTACTACTATTACACCAAGTCTTGACCCCAAATGAATTTCCTTAGTCATGCCCTCCCCTTGTAAAATTGGCAGCATTAGCCGAGTGTTCAAGGTATCGGATCGTGGGGCTGGCCTTGTAATGGGTTCGAGCCCAGTACCACTAAAGATCCGCCATGTAGAGGAGCGATGCACGTTAAATATGTCGAGAGCTCAAACGTCCTCCTGTTGGTGTGGTTATTAGCCCCCGGGGGGGGGTGCCAGTTTAGGTGTCTTCCACGTCCCTTGACCATGGTTCAAAATTACGTGGTCCATCATCAAAACACCCCGCATAGCTGAACAGTGCAACGTTAATATTCACTCATTCCCCTTGTAAAATAAAATAAGCTAAGCTTTGATTAAATTATCAATAATAGTATTAAGGCTTAAAAAGACCTGAACCATGTTGCCAAAATCAAAATTTAATTTTTAAAAGAATACTGATTTTATGATTTATTTTAAGGGAAATTGTAAATCTGCTACAAGAAGGAAAAAAATGAGTACTTATAATGATAAATAGATAAACTGTATTAAAATATGTAAATTATCTAAAAAAATATATTAAAAATTCAAAGTTAAATGTGACATATTGCCAGAGATGAAAAATTGTTTTAAAATTTAATTTTTAAAAAATCGAAAGTACTTCTCTGAAAAGTTGTTTCGAAGTGGACACCATTATCATCCATAGTTTGCACACCAAATTTAATGTACTTGGGTCTTTATTTCTGTGTCGACCTGCATCACATGCAAATTTTTCCGTGCTAATTTGATAACGGTGGTAGTAGTGCCAAGTTGTTTATGTTCACCAAGATGGGCGATATTATTATAATATGGTTACCTTTATATTTTTATCGTCTGTCGATGTGGTTGCTATGGGGATAAGGTATATTAGGAATAACTTTTATTCGTTTTTTCCCGCTGTAACCCTATTAATTTTGACGACTTTTTAAAAAATTAACCATTTTCAGTGCAATTTTTCTATTACTTTCGTGTTGTTTCTTTTAGCATTTATTTATAAATATTACATATTTCGTTATTTATTTATAATTAATATTGTTATTTATTTATAACTATTTCTGTTGTTTGTTTATAGCTATTCTTATGTTATTTATTTATAGTTATGTAATACGAGTTCTCTTATGCATTATTATTTTTTACAATTCGACGATTACTCTTTTTTATAATTAATATTTCATTGTATTATGATTATTATTTCTAATAACTGTTATAAAATCGTACTATATGAATATTATTTATAATTACGATAAAATAATTTTATTAGATTATTATATGCTGCTTATAATACTATTATTAGTACATGTTACTTTTTATTACATAATATTAGTATTCATTATTTATTGATTGATCTAGGTTATTCTCTCAATCTCTTCCTATATCCTTTATTTGAAATACATTTCAATGTATTTGAAAACAATTCTTTAAAATTATTGTGTATCTTTAAATTACTGCTAGGCCGCCAAATTGGAATTCATTCCAGCAACAAGAAGTGCTGCTTGGCGCTATTACCCCCAATATCAAATTAGTTCCAATGTATATACATGTTGTATTCAAAATAAAACAGTTGAGACTGTTATTGCAGTATATTTATCGATTTTTGCTTAAATTCTGAAAGACCATAGATTTTTTTAAGCAGTTATAATATATTTTGTAATAATTTTCTTTGGTTATTACTTAGATGATTAAATGGTATACCTAGATGATTAAAAGACAATCCAGTTTTTTTAAAAAGGTACAAAATGTAAAGGTACCAGTTGTACAAAAGGTACAATTTTTCCTTGTTTAAAGGGCAGTTATGTTTAAAAAGAAATCATAAAATTTGGAAACAGTAAGGAAATAAGCTTCATTTATTTAATATTTTTACAAACCATGTAAAATATTTTAAATAATTATATGAAAACTTAAAAATTCATTCAATAAGACCCCTGTCTAGAATAATACTGATATTTGTATTTCCACTAACTACATTATAATATTAATCAAATTCAAAGTGTCTGGTGAAATATTTAGATTTTCTTTACAGTGAAAAGTTTGTTGGTTTTTAGGTAAAATCCTAGGAGAGCCCACACCCTTGGCGACAAACTGAAAAGAGCGCCAAGCGAGAATGAGATGGCGCCAATTGAAACCGACAATGGCAACATGAGTGAATATAGCGGGACAAGGTGGATACGTAATGAAAATATATGTAAACAATACAGAAATTAATCAAATATATTTAAGATAAAAATTTAAAAAACAGCACTTACTTTCTTACTGCTGATCTTTTCCGAGTGGAGGACACACCGTAATAGCAGATTTTAAGAAAGCCTTGAAGGCCTCATTGCTAAGCGAATGACCATCTGAGCACCACCACCATATATATATATATTTTGCGAGATAATGTTTGAACATACCCATTCAACATCCCCATCCAAAACACTCTTTTGTTCATATAATCCCATTCGCTCATTACATTTAGAACATTCATAATTCGAAGCAATCAATCCTTCCTTCCTTCATACACCATTCAATCAATTCTTTCTTACCTTACACATTCAACAAAGTAAAAAATTCTAAGGTATATTCACTCGCACATGCAGCCACACTTCATGCCTGTTGCCAAACAAAATGACGAAATTCGAAATGCCCACTGATAAAATACGAAAATTCCGGAAATAGTTAGGTTTACCATATCTAGTGTATTAAAGTAGGGGGTTACCAAGATGGTGCAATTATCAACAATCAAAATAATTCTTGCCAAGGGTGTGGTCTCTCCTAGGACCGAGCCGGTTTTTAAAATAAACCCTTTTTTTTTTTTTTTTTTTTCCAATTTAAAAATAATGAGAATTTTCCTGAAACATATTTTTTTTTTAAAATGGTGTACTTGTGGAAAAGATCTCAATCTAAATGTCTGGAGTTTGAAATGTGACAAAAAGTATCCAACTTCAGATTTGCTTTTGTAGTGTAAATATGTGTCAATTATTAGTGGATACTTTTAGTCCACTTAATATACTTCAGTACAATATTGAAATGAGTATATAAAGTGAGATTAGTTTTGAATGTGAGATTTTAAGTGTCAATTAAAAATTTTGTGATAATGATTTCAGTGGACTTGTATGTTAATCTGATTTTTGTAATTGTCTGATTTGTGTGATTTTTGTTGTCTGATTTTTGCTTTACATCCACATATATCCCCTTCATTACTAGTTACCAAAAAACCTTCATAATTTTAAGTGTCTAAATATAGATGCACTATGGAAATTTCTAAAATGTATTCATATTAAAAATTAATGAACTTTAAAATATTTTAATTTTGACTCCTGCAACACACATTGCTTTAATTCTTCATTCGATCTAAAGCTTGTTTAAATTTTTAGACTGCATTGAAAGAAAATTAGAAGGGACTTTGTAGTTAATTTTCTAAGACAGTAAAGAATGCAAAAGAGAAATCTAATTTGATGTTCTGAATTCTTAGTATATGTATTTTTGATGTATTAAGATAGTTAGTTTTAACATATCTTTAAGAGTAGGATATGTAACAGTTATTATGTTTGTCGGATTTAGAGCAACAAAGGCTATTATCCTATAAAAAGTAGGATATGTTAAAAGTGTATATGTAAGTGGATATTTTACTTTCCACGTTTTAAAAAGAAATCTTCAGAACAATTTCTTTTAAAAATCCTTCACTTAACTATGTTTGACATTCATGATTGTTATTACTGGAAATATATATTATATACAATATTTTTAACTAATAAGTATTTATTTTTTATATCTCTATTATTTCATAAATATTTAGTTTACCTAGATATTGATGAAATAATTAGAATTATGATCATATAATTTTCTCAAGTAATTAACCTGGGAAGACACATGTGCAGTGTTTTTCAATACCCACACTTGCAAAAATTAATATTCTTGCCTCTCCAAATTAGCAAAAATGTTTAGACCCCTCCGTATGGCTTGTCAGAGTTGAATTCCTCACATACTACAAGAACTCACTGCATTCTGAAAATTTTTCTGTTTTGTAGAGCTGTTAGGTATTTGTTGGTATCCGTGCCTGCTCTTCTGTTAGTGTAACCATGGCATTTTCTAATTGTTTTGGCTAGATTTTTCCTTCTTTGTCGCTTGAGGAATAAATACAAAGTACTAGGTCATGAAATAGTTTTTGATATCAGTAAGAGGAAGAATGCGACTGTTCAAAAGATACTTGTTTCCAAACTAGCATTTTGTGGTGAAAGACAAAGTGAACAAAAGGTAGATAGAACCCTTTTGAGTTTATAAATTCAAATCACATTAAATATTCCCTATATAGAATCAATTATTTCGTTTGCAACCTTCTGAAAAGAAAATACTTTTAATTTATTTATTGTTAAACTTTAGTTTATCACTTTACTATTTAACTTATCACTTTATATATAACAAAGGCTATAATTATCATTAATTGCATGATTTTTAAAACAATAATTCATTTTGTAGTTAACTATTTAATATGCTTGAGGTTAACCTTGTGCTTTTTTTTTGTATCGTGTTCTAAATTCATAGTGCACATCTTCTCAGGTTAATGACTTGATTTATTTGTGACTCAATACTGATGTGTGCCTAATTTTTACTTTTAAATTACTTTTTAGGTATTTTTGGACATTCATTATCTTTATCGTCCAGAAAAATAAGTCTTCAAATAATGACTACCCGAAAGCCATTTGAACCAATTTTGCACGAAAATGAGGATGGAAGTTGCTATTACACTTTTATTCCAAATCCGCCGCCAAGAGAAGAACCTGTGTTTTCAATGATAATTGGAAGTGAGGTTTTAAAAGATATGTTTAAAAGATACCTTTCAGATGAAGACCACAGAAATGAAATTTTCTCAGAAACAGAGGGGGTGGATCACATGTCATTATTACAAATGAATGAAAATTCTTTGTATGTCATAAATAAAGCCCTCGTACGAGCAATTCTAAAAAAAAATTCATTTGTTTCTGAATATATTAGATTAGAAGAGGATGTTTTGATGCAGGAATTAGGATGTGCTTTGAATGAGTTGTGTAAGGTTACAAAGGAAGGAGTGGGCAATTTCGTAATTGGAGAAATGGAAAAATTTGAGTTAGCAAAAGAACAGTACAAAAATCGCTAGAAAGAAAGTTGAAATCAAATGCGAAAAAGTTCTAGCTGAACTTATTGGTCAACTTGAATAAGATTCGGAGTCTCAAAATCTGCCAAATACAGGCAATCCAAAGTTTCTCAATTTTCTCTTTCATTGAAGCAAATTTTCTGTTAAAAGAAACATATTCAAAATTTCAGATGTGAAATTAGCACCAGAACTGGTGTTAAAAATGCATTTTCTTTATATGAAATTGCTATAATTGTTTTCTGAACTCTGTTTATGTAGAGACAGAATGAAAGCCGCACCACTCATTTTTAACATTCATTTACATAATTGTGTGTGATATGTTTAATGTGTACTCGTTTCTCTCATTTAAATGTAATTCGCTCCATTTGGACATTTCAAAAAGTCTTCAGCTACCATAAGTAAAGAATAGCCATACCTTCCATCTACTAGGAATCATGTAGCATTTGTTGAAAAAGTTGAAAACTGCTAAATAAAGATTATGAAATCTGTGAAAGACACCTGTTTTTAATTTGAATCCGTTTCATTTTTCCAAGAATTTTATAACATTTGATGTGTCCATTGAGAACCACTAAATTAGCCCAAACACCAACCTATGAATTAAATAACAAATATAATGTAGTAATTTTTTTAAAAATTTATTTTCAGAAGTGATCTTTTTAAAATTCAAAGGTGTACTAATAAAAACAATGTGTTAGAATAAATTTAACTTTACCGATTCTAGTATAATTTGTTCAATATTATCTGAACTTGTCATACAGTGAAAATTGTTTAACACGAAACTGAGGGGACTGAAATATTGTTTTGTGTTAAAGGATATTGCAAAAGGAGAAAAAAAACATATTCGACAAAACTAAGTTTATGAGAAAAAGTTTTTTGCATAGATGTGTATATATGCATGTATTTAATAAAAATCAATGAAACAAGTACGAACACATTCATAAGAACTTCCTGAAATGTAGTACCAAATGTCAACTTTTTTGAAAAGCAAAACATTGATTGAGTTTTTGGAAAATAATCTGTTATTTTTTATATCGTCGTTTTTTAGTTTCAAATTCTAAACAAATTCTTCGATGTCATCCATTTTTTTTTTACTAGCTGCATGGCTCGGCATTGCACAGGCTTTTTGCAAGCATTAAAATAAATAAAATTCAGCTTTTTATGGCAAGCATGATATTTTTTATAGAGGGTAGAGCCATTGCAAGACAAATTAAAAATAATTTTTTTTAATGAGTGTTCACATTTTTTATAATTTTAATTTAATTGCAGTATTTGGCCTTACAGTAAAGAATGATTTCATAAAAAAATATATTTGAATGTAAGAGAGGAAATTAACATTCTAAAAAGGTAAATAGAAATGAATCAATGAAAATGTTAGTAAAAATTATAACAGAAAAGTAATAACAGAAATATGTTTATGCTATGGGAACTATGAGTGAGATAAACCGAAAGAAAAAATTAATTATGTGATAAACTGTTTTGCTAAAATATTATCATAAATAACATGTATTAGGAAGCCTTCAACTGGAAAAAAAATAAGTTAGTAGAAACTGAAATTTTAAAAGATGTAACGAATGGTAATAGAGCGCCCTCTCCTGGCCGTATGAACAAGTAATGAGTCTGACTGCTACCTCGGTGAAGGAAGGACGTGCGAGAGTCAGCCTGCCACCTCGGTGAAGAAAAGACATGCCAATGTCCGCCCTCGCCAACCCCTTAGTATTTGTATAAAGATTAACTGGGTTTTATTTTATGTATTTGTAACTGTGTGCTCAATTAGAAAGTATAACTAATTAAAATTATTTGAGCTAGCCTCTAGTGTTATTTTTGAGTACACGTTATAAAGATAGATAAAATAAGCCTACATTGTAATTTAAATTTTCTGTAGCGTTAAATATTAATATTACATGAGAAATGGATGTAATACTATCTAACATCTATATTACATTTAATATACAATTTAGATGTAATACAATAGTCATAAAATTAAATTAGTAAGAACCAAAATAAAAAAACCTACATTGAAAAAAACCATAATGAAACTAATGAGAGAAATAAACCTTGTTGATAAAAAATTAATTTTTTAAACAATACTTATTCGCAATATTTCAATTAAAAATCATTGTAATTCTGTTGCAAAGAGCAAACAAATGAGAAAATACAAGGATAAATAACTACAGAGTTAATTGAAATATATATGGACAGTAAGGTATGTATAAAGCATATGATCTTCATAAAACTAAAGGAGAAACATATCAGAGGCAAAGTTGAACCGTGATAACATGAGATGTAAAATCCTATCAACACTGAATTGTAGAGAAAATCCTATCAAGCTGCATCTTTTTTCTACAAAGATTTTTGGATCACAAATGGTATAAATAGAATATATATTTCAAAAAAATCTGATCTGTTTTCCTGTAATGATGAGAACATGGTATTAGTTGATGAAAGAAGAAAAGAAATAACCTTTTTTTTTCCAATCAAAGGAAATGTCATTGAAATATATGCATATGTATAATAAATGTATATGTATAAAATCTTCAAAAATCTATATGAAGAACAGATTGTCAGAAAGAAAAACCACATGACGCTACACGACAGAAATTGCATTAACACTGAATTTTAAAGTGCATAAGAAAATAACTTTGTTGTGCATTCAGTCACATCCATAGTTTCAGTGAAAACCTTCTTGATAAATAATGTTAACTATCTTTCCATGAGAACAAATATGAGGACTTATCGGTTATCAAAACCATGAGGCCAAATTCAGCAACATGTAGAAGAAATGCTCAAATTTAGTTAATACCAGTTGACATAAAGAGGGTAGTTTTTTTTTCAAATATTGTCAATCTGTTATTAGTTTAAGTTTATTACTATTTTCTTTTTGTTATACTGCTAGCTAGGATTTTCTTCTTTATTGTTAGAATAAGCAAGATTTAGAATTTGTTAATTAACAAAGAAAAGCAATGTTTTTTCTGACAGAAAGAAACTGCGTAAAAGATTTTTTGGTGAATAAGTAAAATCATGATCTAAGATTCTGTTAGGAAAAACTTCACAAATTATTGTTTAGCTGAAAAACTAACTTTTTAGTCACAGTATCATAACTTATGTCCACTACAATCATAATTAAGAAAATAAAATATAAAACTATGTGAGACTGAAATAGAAATTATAGCATTAATTTAAATTAAAAGGTTATCTAAAACAAAAATTTAAGCCCTAATTTTCATAAAATTATCATAAACAGTTCTGAACAAACAAAACACTAAAAGAAAATCTTAAATATGAAAAATTTAAACAAATATTTGCAGTCGCTCCAAGCCAAACTTGGACACTATAAAAAAAAATCTTGTTTTGCAAAAATACTTTTCATTAAAAGGAATTCAAAAAAAGTAAAGATGGTTTTCTAATAGTGAATTTATTGCTCTATTAAAAACAAACCAAATAACGCTAATTCATAAATTATAATGACGAATTTATAGATAAAAATAAAATTGCGGAAGAAAGAGCGCAAGCCAAACTCGGACATCTGACAATAAAGCGCCAAATAATTGCAACCCTGAGTGAAAATTGTAGACAACTTCATGAAAAACATTGTAGTTGTTCAGTGGAATTCTCGATTTGATGTTTTTTCATTTATTGCAGAAAAAAACTTAATTTATTAAAAATGTCAAGGCAAAGGGGCCAAACGAGCATAGAGTTAAGGAAATTGATTATTAAGCACATTGAAGATGGAAAGTCTGTGCGAGAAATACCGGAGATTGTGTCAAAAGAAGTCTCATTCCACGGTTCATGACATAAAATGCTACAAAACCAATAATCGGGTGGAAAATAAGCCTAAAAAAGCCCATAAGATTTTCATCGAAGCAGATGAGCGATATTTAATGAGAAAAGTGAAAGTAAATCCCTTCCTTAGCGCTCCAAAGCTAGCTATTATTGCTGAAAATGAATTAGGGAAAAAAGCTAGTCCATCAACAATTAGAAATGTGCTCCATAAGAAAAATCTCACTGGAAGAAAAGCCTTTCATAAGTAAGCGAAATCAAAAAGTAAGACGTGAATTCGCAAAGGAGCATGAAAACAAGGATTTTTCTTACTGGAAACAAGTATTCACTGACGAGAGCAAGTCTAATATATTTGGATCAGATGTGGCAAGCCATATGTTTGGAGAAAATCGAATGAGGAATTACGTAGACAAAACTTGAAACCAACTGTGAAGCGTGGTGGCGGATCAGTAATGGTCTGGGGATCATTTTCAGCTTCTGGCCCAGGAACTTTGCATTTCATTGAAGGGAGAATGGATCAGAATGTATACCTTGACATTTTAAAAACAAATTTGCCACTATGTATGCAAAAACTTTCGCTTGGCAATAATTGGAGATTTTATCAGGATAATGATCCCAAGCATAAAACTCATAGAGTGCGTTCCTGACTCCTATATAATTGTCCTAACATCATGGAAACACCACCCCAAAGCCCAGACATAAATCCCATCGAGAATTTGTGAGATCATCTTGACAAAAAAGTCCAGGAACACACATACTGTTTCAAGTAAAACTGAGTTGAAAAGAGTATTATTGCAAGAATGGGACAATATTCAGCCTAATTTTTGTGAAAAATTGGTGCAATCTATGCTTAAACGCTTTAAAATAGCTATAAAAAAACAAAGGATTACATACAAAATATTAATTCATTTGAAATATTAACTAGTTTTAAAAATCTTAGCCGTCCGAGTTTGGATTGTGCGTTAATTTTTGTTTTGTTTTTTTACCATAATTTCTCTGGTTACAATGTAATAATTTATATGTTTTGTTATCTGTTTTTAATACTGCAATAAAAAAGAATATATATTATTGAAAATGCATTTAATTATTTTTCTTTATAATCATTTTTAGTTAAAATTTGTTTACTTAATTAGTAGATTTTCTTTGATGTCTAAGTTTGGCTTGGAGCGACTGTATGAAGGAACTGAACAGAGAGCAGAAATTATGACATTAGTTCAGACCAAAAAGCTATCTTAAATAGATGAATTTATGTCTGATGAAACTATCATATATATACAGCAAAAAGAGAGAGAACAACAACAAAATCGGCTCAAATGTAGTATAGGGAGGGACACATCGGATTTAGCGAATTTTCTTCGGATTTGGCGATTTTTATCTAAATGTCATGGTGAGGTATCTAAAATAAATAATTCCAAAAAAAGTACCTTGGTGACCGCTTTTAGTCGCAAAAAAACAGGACTGCACCCAGTGGCCCCCCCCCCATACTACACTTTAACCCAATGATTCCCAAAGTGGTCTATATGGACCCCTAGGGGTCTATGATGACCTGTAAGGGGTCCACGTCAGTGAAAAAATAATTTTGGGGTCCATGAGATGTAAATGGGGGTCTTCGATAGCCTAAACCAGATTGTGATTTTAATTTTAAAAGAAAATTTAATCAAGTGTAAACCAGATTTTCCTATTTAACAGCTTTATTTACTTAATTTACTGGGGTTAATTTGCAGTTACAAAAGGCGACAGCATAAATTTTATTAAAAAAGGACTATCATTTCAGTGCTTCTTGTGTGTGTGCCAGAAACAAGCTAAAGGAATATAAAACTGGAAGTCGCAAATTTTAACAGTTTCTCAATTTGTCACGTACATTCTGCCAGAAAAATGACATTAATCTATGTTCAACATTTAAATGCCTTTTATTCAGGTTTTGAAACTAGGTTGGAGAATGCTTTGACTATGGTAATATCACAGTAGATAATGAATTCACGTTGTCACATTAAAAAAAATGTCCAATTACAAAAGCAACTGATTTTAAAAGCCCTAATGAAGATCTTAAAAGTAAAGTTTAGAAATGAATGTCAGCAATT
This sequence comes from Trichonephila inaurata madagascariensis, assembly GCA_019973955.1. Taxonomy (NCBI): domain Eukaryota; kingdom Metazoa; phylum Arthropoda; class Arachnida; order Araneae; family Nephilidae; genus Trichonephila; species Trichonephila inaurata. The sequence goes on along the minus strand of BMAV01001357.1, from coordinate 211,661 downwards.
CTGGCTTTAGAAAGATATACCCTGTTATTTATCCCGAATTATGAAACATCTCAAGAAAGTGTGTTATTAATTGCTTTTTCCAGAGAGGAGGCGTTTCATTGTGCTTGCCAATCTCCAAAATAAAAACAGAGAGAAAAAAAGAAAGATTGGATACTACTAACCGAGGAGATTTAGGATAAAAATTTAAAAGATTAAAGCCAAATGTGTTGAAAATTTGTTATTGAAGCAAGAAACAGATTCTTCCCAAACTATAAAAACGTTTGTTGCTCAGTTACTTTATGTAACAATTATTTCATATATTAATTAAATTTTAATTTAATGAACTCGCATGTGTTTCTTAAGTTTTAAACACTCTACTAAACTACAGCTAGAAACATAAAACTTTTAAAGTAAGAAGTGCTATACCAGCTGTAAAAACACATTTAAGTTGATAAATTTGCAAACATTTAATATTAGGAAAGTAAGGGTCTACACAAAACCGAAAAACATGGCAAGGGGTCCATGAGACAAAAAAGTTTAGGAACCTCTGCTTTAACCGAACTAATATTTATTAATATTGTTTATGTATAGATTGTGTGTGTTGTCACCAATAACGCCAACTTGGCGAGATTTGCACTGGCGAAACGGAAAAGTTCTAATTTATGAAACTGGTCTATTTTTGTTTATGATTATTTCTCATATAATTTTGTGGTTTGTAACAATGCATGTTGACTACCTTTCTTGCAAGGCCTAATGTTATTACTGTACTGGCCACTTCTAAAAATATTTTCATTCTCCATCTGATGTAGTATTTCATTTTACACGGATTCGTCTTAGCTTTTCTTATGAGCATCAAGAAGGCCTCTCTCTTTGAACCTTTAAGCATTAGTTCTTATAAGTCCTCCATCCATTTTTTATGTATTTTGAAAAAAATGCTACCAGGGGCGGCTCTAGGGCCGGACAAACCGGACCCATGTCCGGGGGGGGGGGGGCATTTGGACCGAATTTAAAAATTGCTTTTTTTTTTTACGAAAAAATTTGGATGAAATTATCTTCTAAAATATTATTATTTACACTTTGGAAACGTGGAACATAATTATTTTGTTTTAGACTGAATTGAAAAGTCGACCATTGCTAGTAAAATTTGTAACGATTAAAAAAATAAATGTTGTATTATGTGGCAATTTGACTTTACGAGTGTATGGGCACCTGACCTATGGATACAAGTAGACATGCTTATCTTGGCAAGATCTCTGCACTGATATAGAGCGGATCCCGGAAAATCGTCAGATTTCAGTATTTTTTGTATTCCCGGCAATGGCACGGGGCTTAGATAATCCATGAAGTAGCTATTTTTTACTGGACTAGGGATTTCAACCTCGGCTATAAATTTTAGCTGACACTACTGAGACAATTTACGATTGTTCACCCGAAACTTCCTAGACAGAGGAATTTACATTACCCCGGCTGTGGGGTAAGCGCGTAATAAGAGAAAAATATCACCCACGAAGAATCGAGAATTTTTTCAGCTTGTCGTGGGAAAGAGTAAAACCTTGAAACGTTTTGGTCAAATCAGTTCCTGTCTTTTGAACATCGCTTCCTGAATTGAAAGTATTTAGTTTTTAAAGAAATAGCATTTCGTAGAGAGAGAGAGCCTCTGATCAAAGTTTCGAGATCTTTATTTGTGTGAATAACGTAGTAAGTGAATTGATACTTAAAACTATTTATATAATTTTTAAAAAATTAAGGCGAATAGTTTTGCAGCAGATATTGCGTTTTCAGTGCATTGCAAAGATTATTATTTTTGTTCCGAATAAATAGTTTATGTCAAAATTTTAGTGTCTTATGTTTTTGTATGTTAATGAAGACCTTAGAAAACGATTTGACTATTTATTTTAAGCGAACGGTGTATATAATTAATTTTACAGTGGGGAATATCTTTAATTAATTTATTAACTTTAACGGATTAAATTTCCCGAAGTGGAGTATTTTGTTTATGTATATCCCTTAATTTTCAATGTAGTGATCCAAAAAAAAATTATTGTATGAAAAAACTGCAGTAAATCATTATGCGGTAAACAAAGTATTAACGTGCATCGCGCCCCTACACGGCGGGTCTTACAAAGCTCTAATAAAGCTCGAGCTATATATATGAAAGTAGCTAGACATTTGTCAACTTGACTCTATCGTTAACATTTCGCTATGTTTTTCATTGAATCGCCATTATAATTTAAGAAACGGCGTTGCTTGCGAATATTACAATTTTAACATAAAATAAATACAACAGAAAGTAATATTAATGTATTACACTTTTAGATATAAATTATTTACTCTATTTTAAGCGTTCATTACACAAAACGTTTAACAATGTGTTACTTTTGCTGAGCAGAGATCAGCTTAGGGAGGTATTTTCAAAAATCGACCCTCAAGAGTGTTACGAGGAGTTGTATAAATTTAAAAAAAAAATCCATTTTATCTGCTATTAGATCTACAGACTTAAAATTTAACAAAGGTGTTTTTTTTTTTTTCTTTTTTTTTTTTCGTTCAGCTGAGATATGCAAAAAACTTTTTTTAATTTGCAATTCACGTAAAATTAACTCATTAAAAACTTCTTTATCCTTCAATCTGTGTTGTTGAATTTTTCAGTTCACCGTGCGAAGAACGGGTATATCAGCTAGTATATATATATATAATGTGTTATAAATAAATTCACATAAATGAGTAGCTATTATAACTGAAATGGCTACCGAGTTAAAAGAAAACTAGGTTATTTTGATTTCAATGAAATTATTTTGTATATACGTATCCATAGTTATAGTTAAGAGTAATGGATTAAAAAATTTTGTCTTTAGATTAAATCGAAATAATATTGTTGACGCGAAATTTTTCTCATAACAGAGCTTCCATTTCCGGAATGAGACATTGCACAACCTTCATTACTATTCCCAGAATTAAAAAAAATTGTTGTTCATTTCTCTTGTTTATTGTAAATTTTGATTCCGTTTTTCTGAATCATCATGTTAAATCAATATAGCAGAAGTGGTTTCAGATTATTTTTTGTTCTCCTTTTTCATACATCAATAGAAATTTAGTAATACTATCTGTGGTAATTATATTCTTATTAATAATTGTGTTATTGCTGATTGAAGTATGGAAAAGGCATTCATAAAAATTCTTTCGGAATATTTAGTTTGTGAATTAGGTCAGTAATAAGTGAATTATTTCAATGTTTTCTTCTTTGATGTAAAGAGAGATCAATTTAGTAATATTATTTTTGTATTATAAATATATTTCCAAATGAGATAACATGTGATTATATTTAAATGTTATGAAAAATATTTCCAAATGACATTTTTTGAGGAAGCTAAAAGACAGAATTTTATTTGACTGAGAAATATAATGTATTTTTTATTTTTATTTTAAATATTGCAGTCTAATTTTTTTTTTGAGTATTTTTTATTAGTGTTAATTTTAGTGATTATAAAGATCATTAATTTCTAAATTTATATTAATAATATTAATGGAAAGTATTTTTTTCAGTGGGAGTTGTATAAGTAGAACATTTTTCTTAGATTAAAAATTATGTAAATTCATTCTATATTTTGTGTGTGCTATGTACAGATGTATATGTGAGTTTGTTGAAATATAAGTTAAAAAGATTTTTCCTAATTTTAATACTGGAAAATATACTTTATTAGGATATCCTACTCTCTATATAGTTATCAATTCTAGATATATTAAGCATAATTAAATGCAGTGTTCAAACGAAAGTAAAATAAAGGCTTTTCGTTCTTCGTTTTAAATTTACGATAAGATTTTAGAAAATCTCAAACACATTGATTTTTAATTAAAATGGGTCAATTTTTGATGAATTCTAATTTTTTATAGGAAAGCAAAACACTCTATCTCAATTATCTTCATACTTCCCTTACTTAATTTAAGTATATTTTTTTTAAAAAAATTTAGAATATCTGAGGGAGGACATAAAAAACTATCTGGTGCCCAATACAAAAGAAAGCGATTCGAAAATCAAGTCCACATTAAAAAACAAGCTGGAAGTGTTTACTGAATTACTTGCAAGGCCCTAGAAAAAAGGAAGACAGTATAGAATCGGAATTTGATTTAGACTTTCATGAAGAGGACGTTGCAGTTGAAATAAATGGAATCGATAGTGGAACTGCTCTTATAGGAACTTCTCCAGACAAAACCAACGATCACGATACTTTGACAATGATATTCAGCTCAGATCCAGGAACTTGGCCAGCTATTCTATCAGACGCCGATAGATGTGTTTTGGTGAAAGAAGGACCCCCTAAGTCATTGACAGAATATAATTTTCCTCATGACGCCACCGCGGTCGAAATAAGGTTTAGCTTATATTATTGTACCAGAATTTTAAAAAGCGGTGAAAAGGTTATGCGTAAATGGGTCGTTTATTCCATTAAAAAAAATTCTGTATATTGTTTTTGCTGCAAACTTTTTGGCGGTGTCTTTAGTTCTCTTTCCACAAAAGGTTTTAAAAGTTGGAAGCACATCGTTGAAAATTTAAAAGAACACGTAGCATCCAAGAACCATAGTCAAAGCCAAAAGTCTTGGATTGAATTTAGTCAGCGATTACAATGCTGTAAAACAGTTGACAGTGACTCGAAAAGACTAATTATTGCAGAGACTAATTATTGGTCCGAGGTGCTTCAACGCATTGTAGCAACATTAAAAATACTTGCCCTAAATTGTTTAGCCCTTCGTGATAAGAGTGATAAACTACACGATTCCAGTAATGGTAATTTTTTGCAAATAATTCAACTACTTGCTAAATTTGATCCAATAATGGAGGAACATGTTCGAAGAGTGCTAAAAAATCAAGAAACTATAAAGTACATTATCTAGGGAAAAATATTCAGAACGAAATAATTTCACTTTTACACGAGAACATTAAACTACAAATTGTTCATAAAATTAAGCAAGCCAAGTATTATTCGATAATTTTAGATTGCACCCCTGATGCTCGTAAGATCGAGCAAATGAACTTTTTGGTAAGACATGTATGTATTGAAAAATTTAATTCTAATGAAGTTAATGTTAAAATTAATGAGAGCTTTTTATGTTTCCTTCAAGTTGAAAGATCGACTGGAAAAGAACTTTCAAATTTAATAGTTGAGAAACTTAAAAAATTGGGGCTAAATTTGCTAGATATGCGTGGGCAGGCCTATGATAACGGAGCCAACATGAGAGGTGAGAAATCAGGGGTACAATCTAGAATTAGGACGTTAAATCCACGAACAATCTATGTACCATGTAGTAGCCATTCGTTAAATTTGGTCATTAATGACATGGAAAAAGCATCATTAGAAGCCCGTCATTTTTTTAATATAGTTCAAAAAATATATTTTTTTCATCATCAACTTTTCGTTGGGTCATATTATTAAAATATATAAAGGGCATAACTTTAAAACCTCTAAGTACAACTCGTTGGGAAAGCCAAATAGAGGCTATTAAACCCTTAAAGTATCAATTAGGAGGCATTTATGATGCTCTGTTTAGTATTTATAATAATGCTGAAATTGACAACTCTATAAGAGATGAGGCCTCTGGATTATTAAATTCTATTAAACAATTTAAGTTCTTATGCTCCATCACTATTTGGTATAAAATCTTAAACTGCATAAATTCGATAAGCAAGCTATTGCAAACAAAAGATTACGATCTACCATCCGCTATGGAACTGTTTAAGAAATTGTAAGGATTTTTTTTAATGATCTTCGATCGGATGGGGCTTTTGCTGAAATGCTCTGTGATGCAAAAGAACTGGCCGACGAGATTGATATCCCTGCTAATTTTGAGGTCGAGCAGCCACATCACAGAGTTCGTCGCAAAAATGTTAATTTTGATTGCGAAGTACGAGATGATCCGGTAGAAAATCCTAAATTAAAATTCAAGATAGAGTTTTATTTTTTTTGCAATTGACCAAGCAATTAATGTCTTGGAATGCAGATTTAATTTAATGCGTACCAACAGTAATTGTTTTCAATTTTTATATAATATATATGATTTAAAAGATACCCCTAAAAATTTAATAATTAAAAACTGTAAAAATTTAGAAATGATGTTGACAGATGCAGAATCAGTAGATATAAATGCGCTTGATCTAGCAGATGAGATAATGTCAGTTTCAGCATTATTAGGCAAAAAAGAAAGCCCAATAGAAGTTTTAAAATTTATTTCAGTTTTAGAATTTGCGTCAAATCTTGCCATCGCATTAAGAATTTTACTTTCTTTGTCAATAAGTGTAGCAAGCGGAGAGAGGAGTTTCTCAAAATTAAAATTAATTAAAAATTTCTTACGGTCTAAAATTCTTCAAGAGAGATTAAATGGTTTAGCTACATTGGCAATCGAACATAAAAATAGCTGAACAAATTGAATTGAAGGAATTAATCAGAAAGTTTTCAGAGTTAAAAGTCAGAAAAAAACACTTCTAATTTTTTGTTTATTTTGTTATTTGTTTTAATTTTTAATAAATATATATACGTATACTGTTATGTTACTTTTTCTTTGCAAGAACTATTCAAGTTTTATAGGTGTGTATTTATGAACAATTAATATATTTCTTAAAAATATTTTTATACGTTGTGGAGAGGGGCGGCATTTTTCATTTTTGTCCAGGGTGGCAAAACTGCTAGAGCCGGCCCTGAAAAGACCACGAACTGTTTCACACATACACGTTTCAAGCAATTTTTCGTTCAATTCGTGCAATTTTTACTCAGTTGCCATAGCAACCGCTTTAGAACAATTTTTTGCTAGCGAGCTCAAAAAGTTGTTCCAAATAAAATTGCTTGAAATTCCAGCCAATGGGGTTCTTCGGCGCCCTACGTCATAAACAAGATGGCGGCTCCGGTTTTGTCTAACACTTCAAATATGCCGTATAATATTTTAATGGTGTATAATATTTTAACGGCGTATAATATTTTAAATAGAATGGTGCTCTATTTTTAGTTTACACCCATCAGCAATTGCGCAAGCGAAATGAAAGAAATAATTTTGGATGTTCATTTTACGAAGCAGAAAAATCGGAGAGTAATTTTTCAATGTGGAGATAGAATGCGGCTGACGTCAGAGCGTGTCGTTTTGCTTACGGCAACCCTTCCCCCTCAGATTCGGCCAAAAATTGGACGAAAAAATTGCATGTAAAATATACGTGTGATACGGCCTTAAGACAAATGTGGAGGTAAAAGATTACCGGCACGCGCGAATATTTGGTTTACCGCCAGTTGTACCATTTTTGGCGACTTTATTGAACTTGTGATCGCATTACTGAGTGCATTTTGCAACAACAAAAATTATAATATTAGCATTAATGAAAGTTGAAAACTTTCTAAAAGAGAGAAATATTATATACCTTTTGTTTGAAATTACTTAAAAGGATTAAATACGCTAAATTTTCAAAACCTGATTCACTTCGGCCAACAGCGCTAAATCAGGAAGACGTTAAATAAAGAGCACTTTTTTAGATGAGGCGAGAGGAAGGAAACAGGGGAATGAGACATTCTGCAGGGTTACACACACAGAGCTTAGCAAATTTCTCGCCAATATCGGCGCTTGCTTTGAATACGATGCCAATCATTCATTTTCGCAGTAGACGTGGCTATTCTCACGGTTAAAGCTGGATTCTTATCGGAAGCATAAAAAAAATATATAACCATCTTTCGAAATAGCAAGTTTAAATACATGG
>BMAV01001357.1:179645-199396 GCA_019973955.1 Trichonephila inaurata madagascariensis | reverse complement strand
TTTTGCTACTGAGTTTATAAGGTTTGCTTGTTGCAGTGTTGGCGGGGTTGTTAAGTTGCATTGCTTATCCAGGATATCAGCCACCTATTTTTCATCAGTACCAACATGCACTGCGATCCAATGCATGATTCACTACTTTTTCAAACTGAGAAGCTGACGAAGTGTATTGTGTATGTTAGTAATTAGTCCTGAGTAGACTATATGAATTACTTCGAGGGCGGTTTTATAGTCACTAAAGATTATAAGCTATTTACCTCTTTTTTTTGTCACTGAGGTTTATGTACTCATTTAGGGCTGTTTATATTGCAAGGAGTTCGCCAGTGTAGTTCGATGCTATTTTTCTTGCACCGACCTTAAAATGTTTTGTGTGAGTGTCCGGAGTGAAAATAAAATTAATACCAACTCCTTCTTCTTCAAAAGTGTTGTCCGAAGATCCACCAGTAAAGGCAAATACATAATCTTCTCTTGGATATGAGTCAATGGTTTTTGTTCCTTTCACTTTAACAATTGGGGTTGGTTCACTTTTTAATGAAGCAATGAGAACCTTCATTAAACCAGAGTTTTAACTTTCTAAATTTAACCCTCTGACCGAGACATCCGTCTCTCAGACGGGGATAATTTGCTTTGATGCCTGTAGATAACGCTGTGGTGTGATTTGTGGTGCTACTTCGGTGATTTTTTTTCATCTCACGATATGTGTGATTTTTCAGATCTGTCATACCGATAGTTTTATAGTTTTTGGTATTAATATTTTTAATTATTTTTACATGACTAGAAATAATTTATAATCAGTTTTTATAAAAATACTAGTCACAATTCTTGTGATACAAATATTTTAACACAGTGTGCCTCATAAAAAGACTTAAATATTAAAAATTCTACTCAATTTCATGAGCAATAAGGACATTTAAAACAGTCCTTAAGGTAATAAAGTTTAAAAAAAATTGCGTACCCGTCTAACTAACTAAAATTCAATTTAATTTGCCGTTTTATTTGTGAATTGATTAATATGTATGATTTTTTTGTATGAACACATTTGGATGCCACTAATCCCAAAATCCACTTTCGTTCACAGATTGGTACACCAAATCGTGTTTTCAAAGGGAGGATGTCAAGAGATGCGAAGGACTGTTGCCTGCCAGAGGATATTCAACAGACACTACATCCTGCAGGTGAGTTCTGTTCTCGCGATTCAGACCTTGAGAGCCATTCTTGAATCATTGAAGCTCTTATAAGTAATCATAAACATAATGAATTATATTTTTCATCCACAAAATCCTGAAATTATGAAACAAATAAATAAATCAAACATTATTCACCCATGTAATTTAACACATTTTAAGACCCAAATTTCTTAAGAATGCAATAATATCAGGGGCGTAGCTACCGCCGTATCAGTCGTATCAATGATACGGGGCCCTTCAGCTACAGGGGCCCCAATGCGTGCCACTACGGTCCCACTAACAAGGTTCTCATATGTGAAATGGGGCCCCAAAGGAAATTTTGATACAGGGCCCACTCAGAACTAGCTACGCCAATAAGTAATATAAATACTTGAAACAATCTAAGCTTTGCTCTGTACTTTTCTCCTTATCTTTAAAGTGGATACAGCCTATTTTACCAAAAGAAATTTCTGAATGACTTTCCTAATTGATAATTATCAAATGAGTTAACGTCTCTAGTTGACTAATGATTTCCGAGAAAAAAATTTTTATAAATATTGTATAGAAATATAAATGGTTTTTACTTTTCAAAATTTATCAAAAATATTATCTCAAAGAACACTTTTTGTTTTCTTTATTTCTCCTTTTAAAATTTTGTGATCACACACACAAAAAAGTGCTATATTCCTATCCTTTTTTTCCTAGAAGAATTTCTCCGGTGTTACAGATGTTCACATACTGAACACGTTTTGATGGAATACTTACCACGCAATATTGCGTTGTGAGTTTACGTTGATATTGAGCATCACAAAATGGCAGATAAGCATGTAAATATCTACCGCACAAGAATGAGTCTGGTTTCAAAAAGAGAGATCTGATCCAACTGACCATATCTTTTTTTCCCCCAGGGCCTTTTCCAGCTTCCGCGACTGCGTGTCTTCGGTTGTGCTTGTGGACTGTTCTTCTTCTGACCAGCAGCTCTTCGGAACCTACCTCATGGAGAAGGGCCAGCAAAGGGCCTGGAACTGCCCTCGGAACACCCGCTCTCCCAACAGTGCCCCTCTGGCAGCTCAAGGCGAAAGAATGCCTTGTAAGAGAAGCTCAACTCCTTTTAACTTAGCAAACACAATAAGCAGATTTAAATTCCTAATTAGCTTCTTCTTTGTGATGAAATAATATTTTAATTGTTAATTTTTATACCTTCATAAACCTCAAGACATAAAAATCGATTCTTTAAGAAACTTTCAGACACAATTTTGTAGATGTGATAATAATCATACAAAATGAAAATTTTATTAATTTCAGCAAAAGTTCACGAGTCATGCAAAATATTAGCATCACAAAGTGACCAAATGAGTAAAGCACGACAATCCATCATGTCATTAACATACTAAACTGGCAGAAAATATTCTACTAATTTTTCTTGTTGAGATATTTTCACTATTCGGACTGAATCTCTGGCAATTTATGATAATTAACGCGTATTTTTGCAATTAAATCAATAATAAAGTTGCATTTCGTCGGCCTAATTATCAGACTGCGTAACTCCACCGGTGTTACTGATTTGATATAGGAGTGCAACGCGCCAAGCGTTTTTTGGCGCGATTCCTTAATCCTTTTTTTTTTTTTTTTTTTTGTCTACGCCATGCCTCAGTACGTGCTCCGCTTTTAATTTATTCCTCGATCAGTGTAATCACTACTTTTTTTATTTCATAATAAAACTAGATTTCGAGAGAGGTGGTGGCAAGATTTTAACATAAAATAAATACAACAGAAAATAATATTAGTGTATTACACTTCCAGATATAAATTATTTACACTATTTTAAGCGTTCTTTACACAAAATTTGTAACAATGTGTTACTTTTGCCAAGCAGAGATCCCGCGGGAAAAAAAAACAAAAACTAACACCAATATACGTTATCCCCATGGCAACCACATTATTGCACGATAAAAATATCAAAGTAAACCATATTGTAATATTATCGCCTATCTTGGCGAACATAAATAAGAACTTGGCGCCTAGCCCTATTGTATCAAATTAGCATCCCAGATGGAGTTACGCAGTCTGATAATTAGACCGACGATTTCACCTTTTTCAAAAGTAATCCTGTAGTGGTGCGAAATAAACAGGATTTCTTTTATTTCAAATGGGATTGCGGATTGGTATTTTTACCATTACAGACCTAGTACATACTCCGGGAGGTGGCATAGTACAGCCCCGGCACCATATGGGTGGATACCGATTGCCACAATGTAATTTTGATGCCCAGTTTTCTTCCCAGAGGGAGGCATCTGAGATCTGACAATGCGAAATTGTACTAAGAATTTAATTTTGCCGAGAGCACCCAAGCCAATCAGGCATTCAAAGGATCTTTTACATTCTGCATAATCATACAGCATGAATGTTGTCGATTTTCTACGTACTGAAACGGGATCGAACCCTCAAACATAAGCGTACAAGGCCAACGCCTAACCAACTTTCACACCCAGCCGGCTGAAGTTCAAAGAAACGTTAGCTTGTTTGTTATACATTAATTGTTACTGTGCTCAATAGATGGCAGCACATGCTTTATGTATCTTAAGTGATTCTAGAGAAATCTGTAATTTTTGAGCATAGCGTCTTTCGTGCTTTCCGATTTTAATTAATAAATATGTCTAGATGCTCCGCCGTTGTCCCATACGGTGTATTAATTGTTAGTGTTCCTTTACGCATGAGGATTCTATGGATAACTGTTAAGCTGTGTATCTCTGAATATCAACAGAAACGGGACGATAACCTCTCTATTTTTAACCTGGAGAAGCGACACTAAAAAAAAAATAATTTTAATTAATAAAAAGTTTTAAAATCTCATTTTTACTTTCATAAAAAATTGCAACAAAATTCCTACTTTGTAAAATGGAGCCGAAACTATATTTTTATTAAGTTTTCTCAATCTGAATTCAAAATATCATTCTAATAATATGAAATCAGTAACGATACAGTTCAAAATATCATTGCACAATATAAAAGTAACACAAATGTTATAGTAAACGTTACAAGTAAATAATTATTAAGCAAACTGGGTCCTGTCCGCCTAATAGTGAACCAAATTATACCACAGTTTATACTCATTGCTCAAATTGTAAACTGTAAAGTTAACATCAATTATGACGCCTTGACAACCATATGAATGCTTCTGGAAATATATAACTAGATAAATATATAATATCACGATCTACGACATAAGCGAATTTTTCGAGAAAGCGCTTCAAGGTAGGAGAGATCTCCTACGCTAATCGTTCTTTGCGCTCTTCATCAGTTAAATTTAACTTTTTACTACCCATTTTGAATTACTATACCTTATCTATAAAAAAATGTATTGTAGCATCACGAAATAGCTTTTTTTTTATGGAAAGATATAAACCGTAAAAACAATAGTAGTAAAATATGATATTAAAGATAAATTGAAATAATATTTCAATATGTTCAGAATGTTAAATAATCTAAAATATCCTGATGACCATTAAAAATGCAACATCATGGAGGAGAGCAAATTTAAAAAAAAAAGATATTTATTGTACGCAAACAGCATTACATGAAAACAAAATGATTAAACTACCAAGCTGTTTGGCGGATTACAGAGGTGCGAAATTAGCAGAAGCAGCTGCCAGGGGTGGCAGCTAAAATAGCCCTTACCGGGTTAGGAATAGAGTCGAACTGAGCTTGGATGACAGAAACGGGCAACTCATTCCATGCTGCGCCAAGCTTATGCCATACTTAATCAAAATATGTATTAGCTCAAGAGGAGTGGTGGGTCAGTCTCTTAGCAACCCATGATCAGTTGTTTTCAAAGGGAAACAGATGTGGGAATCGTGTAGGGCAGTGCAACAATCGAATAACCTGTGTATCGAGTAAAGTAAGATTACTATGTGCAATATATAGTATTGCATTATCACGTTGGAAGATGGCGTGCGGAAGGCCTCAAAGAGAGTGCGCAACCACAGGACGCAAGATGTCAGAAATGCACCAATCTGTATTTAAATTACCTTCGATCCAAAATATAGGAGTGTTGCTCACCCAACTGCTGCCCAAACTACATGCAGGGTTTTTAAGCTGATATCGAATGTAAGAAGGTGATGGCGGTCTTCTCGGATCCTCCAGACACGTATACGGCTCTCAGAATACAGCACGCAGAACCGGAACTCGTCTTAAAAATAAGACATTCTGACACTCCTGTATCCAGCTTTGTCGTTCGGTGAACCAGTCGCCATCTCTCTCTATGCTGAATTTCCAAGGGGAAAAAAAGCCGAAGTAATGATCACCGTGTTGACAGTCCACGCTGCTGCAAACGTTGTCTTACCGTACAAGCGGATACTGAACGTACTCCAAATATGTCCATTTCCTAACTAATGGTCCATGATATGGTCGCACAGTTTTGAAGAGCCAACTTCACAATATGTCTGTCCTCTCAGGCGTTAGTCATCGGAGAGTGTGGAGATCATGCACATGCTGTTCATTATGACCTTCAGTAAGCCATTGATTCTATATTTGCGTGACAATGGTTGGATTTTGATCAGTGCGACGGGCAATAACACGGAATGATAATCCACACTCTCGATAGGCAACCATTCTGCCTTTATCGAATTCCGACACTTGCTGGTAAGCTTTTCTTCTTATTCGAGGCATAATACGATATTCTGAGCAAATTCCGACCTTACTATCGAAAGACGTTAGTAGAATATATTTTATTTTCTCTGCGCTGCGTAAAGTTAACCGTTACGAGTCAAATAGAATACAGCATCAAATTGGGTGTTGCCGCTCAAGCTAATTTATGAAGCTAAAATATTTGCATGCTTGTAACACTTACAAAGCACTTTTCGAATAATAAATACACTACACAACTTTTCTTTTATGCTGCGTTTCACATGTCGTTTTTTTCTACTGCGTCATCCAAATACGTTGAAATTCTAATCATTTGTATATCCTAACCTCTTCTTCCTTTGATGCGATTTTGACCTTTGTCAGATAATTCTTTCCGGGGTTGCAATTTTAATGGCCAGCAGTGTATATTCTTAAAGTTAATACTTATGATGTTCTATAACTGAACCACTACAGGACTCAGAATCAAATGTCTCAAATGCCAATCTGTAAACGAAGCAAAAATATTTATAGAACCCAGACCCATCCAAGTCAATCCCGGATTTGTTATCAATATCCATTCACACAATCATATTAATATCCATCCAATCGTTTTCGATCACTCGAGTCAGGCACGATTCCAATTTCGCAACAAGAGATTTCATTGATGACATCTAAGGTAGCCGCGATAGCCCAAAGGTCATGGTCGTGAACTCGTGGATAACGCGTTGTCTGCGTCTTGAGTTAGAGTTCTGTGATGCCACTGAAGATCCACATTGTAGAGAGACTGATCCATATTAAATCGGTTGCGGTTCAAAGTCCACATGTTGGCATGGAAGTTTGAAGAGTGGGTTACTAGCAAGTGGCATACACAGACTTTTGTTATGGAAGGGGTGATGTTTTTTAAAAAACACACATAGATGTAAGCATTGAAGAAGAATCCTTACGCTAAAAATCTAAAATTGATTGGTTTATGGGAAACATTTGAACCCACAAAATACACCATAGGTGCAAGCTCAGGTGTCGTCCTCACCATTTCACCGAGGCTCAAAATTACGAGGTCATTCGCTAATAGCATTTGCTTAGCTTTAGAGTACGTAGTTAATAAAAAATCCTTGACGTCCTATCGATGACATTATGGGTCACTAATTTCGACTTTGAGGTTACTATTTGCAAAATGCCTTGATAGCTCAATTCTGAGCAAGTCGCATTTCGGACGCTCGATAGAGACGGAAAGCGTCATTCTGTCTTCACTTTGTGTTGCCGCCTTATGTTAACCTCTGACACCCATACGTTGCTGTCTAATTTTTGATCACCTAGCTTTGCCAACAAATTTCAAAGGTTTACTTAGATCTTTTTGTGGAAAGTTGCGCCATATATTCAAGTGAGAGCGTATTTGTGCGGATATATCGAAATCTATGGCAGATTTTGCGCTTGGAGAAAGAATTTAGCTCATTCCACACACTATAAGGGGGCTCAATCATTCATTATACGGGTTCTATTTTTTTCATATAGCTGTTAGACCACGAATAGTGTTTACTTACGAATTTCATTTCGTTCGTATCTCACAATGTCTTTCACATTTGTAGATGGATCTCGATGCTCCGAAGACGCCCGCTCCGACTTAGAGGAGTGTCGATCCCAGTTCTACACGGACCAGCGAGACGCGCGAAACAGGAACGACAGTGACATGAAACATCACAAGACCTGCTGGTGAGTCATTCGTCGGATATTTTTTTAAACATGTAACTATCTAACATTACATGCTCTTAAAAATTTTACGGGGATGGTCCTTTTTCTTTAGCTTGCTTCCCAGCTTAAAGAGGTTCTAAGCCCTTCCTGAGTAAAATCACAGTTTCTTTGGTTAACAAATAAATAAATAATCCACTTAACTAATTATTAAGGAAATATAATAAATGACTGACGCCCTACCAAGTGTTCATGGTCACGAACTCATAGCCAGCTTTATTCCTAGGTTAGAGTCATAGCATCACTAAAGACCCGCCGCATAAGAAGGCTATTAACATTAAATCTGTTAAGATGTTATGACCTTACGTTGGTGTGAAGCTTGGGAGAATGAGGACGACTAAGATGTCTTCTTCATTTGACAGAGGTTCAAAATAAGAGGGTCCGTAGCCAGTAGCCCATGCTCTATTTCAAAGTATATCGCTATTAAAAATTAAATCAAGCTGTGCACACACACACATACAAATATGAGGACTCTGGATCTCATGCATCAGCTTCTCTACACTACGGGTCTTTACGAACTTGAACACTTGTATGAAATAACTTCAGCTACGAATTTTGAGGGAATGACCACTCGTCATCGACGATATTTAAAATAAGTTTGACTGAATTCAGTTCGAAGAGTTACGAACAACGAATTTTGTCATTTTTAATAAAAATAACATGACATCCGAGCTGACAGTGTAATTCCACTCTAATTAATAACATATATTGCCTAGTAAATTTTAATTCATCTGGAGAAACAAACATTTGTAATAAATTTATATCTCAAACTCGGTAGACTTCTTGCATAACTTAAGGAACCAACTCAAAATCGTAAAAAGGCAACACGAAGAAACACTTGCGGCAATGAGATGTTGCCTTTGATGTTTAATCTATCTACCGGGCCACAGACAGACGCCATGTTGCGCGTTAGACAACTGAACCAAAAACAAATTTTCGAACGACTTTCATTAATTGCTTTTACTTCTGTATTCCCAAACAAAGCTCTTTTTTCTTTTTGATGATCGATCTGTAACTAAGGGATTTTCCTGGAATTGAGAGAACACCAGTTATTCTGAAAAAAGGTGTCCACTCGCCATCTTCTCAGTCAATCGAGTTATGGCCGTATTCGCATTGTTTTAATATATTAATAAAATTTTAATCTAAAGGCAACTCTCGCGATTAAGAGTATGAAACAATTTCTCCTCGCCCCTGTGGAAACTCTATGGCGTTTTTTCACTATTTTTAATTTTTTATATTACTGTTTCAATTTTATGAAACAATAACTAATTATTCTCTTCACTTGCTTTATCGACAGGTTAAAGTAGTTTGTTCACTAGGAACCTCGTAATATTCCACCGTAGTTGTTTATTTCCATTCAATCGAATCGCCGTGTTTCCAGGTGGTCCCCCTCAATGATAGGTCGGAAACTGGTGTTTCAGCATGCACACAAGCGGCACACTGTTTCATGATAGAACCTAAGAAACACAGCCTTTAAAATTCGGGATATAAACTTCGCATTCGGATTGAAAAATGTGTGACGGGCTCACGCATCTTTTCTGTAACATAACCTCTGGGTTCTTTGACGGCCAAGATTAATGGCAAATCTTTTCCAACCCAAATCCAAGAAGTGAAATACAATTGTGAAATGCAAATAAGATAGCTTTTAAAAGAACAGAAGTTTCAGTAAGCAGAATGGCAATTTAGGGGAAAGTTATGTTAGGAAGAGATACGAGTGTGAATTGACAGCCTTCATAAAGTTACCGAGATAATCAGCCACATTGATACAAGGTGCATACCATTGCACGCGCGCCCTGGTGCTTCGTACCGTGATAGAACCTTAGCTTGAATTAAGGTAGGACTGATTATTTGATATTAGGACTTTTGTAATATTATCAGAATTGAAAGTAGGCCGATAATATAATTATTTAGATAAGTGGTCTAAGTTACGCGATCCAGTTTAACTATTGCTGTGTGTTTGGTTTATTAGATTCTCATTTATTAGAATTTATCTAAATTATTAGAGATTTAAGTTATATTCTTAATAAAGTCATATTAAGAATTTTAAAATGTCTATTCAATTCAACAATCCCACACCTCTAATTCACGCTGACAATCAAAGATATGGTCACCAAAGAACGACCATATCACAAATGTTAATATTAATACTGTATTCCGACTGCTTTACCCTCATTCAGAAGTAGCATTTTCTCATTCACATCTGTATAAATCACTCCACTTTTTAGTGTATAAACTATGTTCCATACTTAATCTCTTTAATTGTAATGCTAAGCTGATGTTTCGCTTTAACAAGTTGAGTGAAGTTCGGAGAATGTTAAGGCTGCTGAATGATAAGCGGATATGCGTGTTATGAAACAAGCGGACTTATATTTAAACAATTTGGGCGTACATTGTATATATGTTGATTCCGCCATCCTTATGTTATTTCTGTACATTATATATATATATATATGTTGATACGAATTCAAATAAATTAGCTGCCTTTTTCGACCTCTTTAATTTTTCACCCCTGCTGGGCTTTGCGTCACAACACACCACTTCCCTCCCCTTGGGCAGCCAATTTGAGCCATTATCCTCACTTTGCATCAACCAATAGAAAGATTCTCTCTGCTGAATTCCATGCTCCAGAAAAACATCTCAGAAGCCAAGTTCCAAGCCTTGAAGCCCCGCCCAATAACCATGAAATTCACCTTCAACAAGATAATCAAACATCCTCGTTTCTTCTAACAGACTTTTTGCCAGATACGAAGAGTTCCTAGAAACCCAGATGCCCGCAGAATAAAGTAGCTTAGCTTGGATTCCGGATCATCATTCTGTGTGTCTTCCATACCTCTATCACGAAAGGAATTTCGACATAACTGGCTTAAACAATCTCATTTTTTCAATTCCTACTCTATTAGCTCACACTCTCTATATATTTATTTATCTTGGTGGAATTTTCAATCGTTAATAAAATACATTTTAAAGCTCTTCATTGAGCTGACATTTTATATACATGATTATTTTGGATGACAATATACAATAATTATAATTAATAAAAATTGATTTAAACTAATTATTTAAGGACTTACAAATACAGCCACGTTGGCGACTTAGCGACCATTTTGGCAACTTGTGTCAAAACTTGAAAAAGTTTTTTTCTCACGTGCATTTAGGTGAACTGAAATTTTATATACATGATTGTTTTGGATAACAATACGATACTTTAATGATAATTAATAAAAATTAATTACCATTTAATGTTGTGATTCTGTCTCATGTATATACATATTTATATTAATTGTAACTATTTAATAAAAAGTAGCTAAAACCAAAAAAAATTCTTTGTTGATCTAAGTAGGAATGGACGACTTAAAAAGAATTTTTTTTATATTACTTGTTTACTTTTAATTGAAATTTCATAACTACTAATAGGATCAATCTATTGATTTTTGTTTTTTGTCAGTGCCCTAGTACGATACGAAGACTGCGTTGGACGCACACTGCGAAGCTGGTGTGGAGGTGATGGAGGAAGGACAGAAGCCAGGAACTTGGTAGCCGACATGAAGGATCGTTTTCCCTACCACAGCTGCGAAGATCACACCGAGACAGAATGCTCCTCGGCACAAGCCCTACTGATCTTCTCTGGATTACCCCTCATCGCCTTGCTCATTCCTCTCTTGACGAAATTAATCATGCTATGAAGAATATTCAATCTTACACATACATCGATGGAGAACATTTGTTGATATTTTTGCATACCCGTTTGTTTTGCTCGATGCAAACGATAGATCCCACTTCCTTCTTGACACCATTCACAAATTATGGTCTTAAATAATGAAAGCGATTTTAAAAGTGAATCCTCTTTCTGCATAATTATAAATGTCAGAAGAAGAAAACATGAGCTGAAGCAATAAATTACTAAAGAACAGTGTTCTACCTTCCGGATTTACATGAGATAAGTTATTTCAAAAGAACTGATAAACTATTGTCCTTTATTAAACCAGTACTCTTGCTATTCCATGTGATCTTCCACAGACCTTAGATGAAGATATGTATGAAGACAGTGTTGTTTTTTACATGTTTTAAAAGCAACGAGATATTTGTGTGCATTAGGCCATTAAAATTACATATTAATAACCTCACAAAATTAGCTCCCTTTAGAAACTGTGCATCATTGAAATGCCAATTATTATCATTAACTCCTCAGACACACATTTGATTTACAGTTTAAGATTTAAAATTGCAGTTTTTGTTTAGTTAGTTTTACAGTTACATTTGATATACAGTTTAGATTTCAAGTTTTACAGTCAGATTAAAGTAAAGAAAAATAATCAAATTTTTTGTGCTCTCTATATAAGCATTTATAAAGACAATTCAAGTAAATGATTAGTGTCAAGGAATTGAGTATTAAAATACGACTATTTACCAAAGCTTAGTTATACTATTAGTAACAATACGAATCGTTAAACATTTTACATTAAAGTTCTTGAATACTTTGAATATACTTTCAATATGTTACCTAAAAATATTTTATACTTTTTCAAAAACAAATCGATATTAAGTTTTTTACACACCATTTAATGAAAATGCTTTGATTAAGGAAAATTGATTGCATTCAATATGCCATTAAAAACGATGCCGCCACCGATACTACAAAATAATTTGTCTGTTATCTGATGTTTAGAATCAAAAATATAAAAGTAATGATATCAACATAAAAAACAGCACAGTAAATTTTAAATCCCATGAAAGATGGGAGTATAGTAAAGTGGGAGCCCTTTCATTGCATTCCAACATTGAGTGGATTGTTTTACATGCAAAAAATATCTCTTGTACAGTTTGTTGTTAACATGAAAATTGTTTGTTTTTAAAACATTCTTTGTTGTGTGTGATAATTAATTCATAATAAAATGTTTCAAAAGTAAAGAGCAATTTTAAATTAAAAGATACATACATTTTAACAAAGCAAAAATGTATTTTCACGATGTTATGCAAATACAGTATCCAAAATCACACATTTCACCCCACAGAAATTATCCTATACAGTTTTCAGTTTTAAAAAAAGTTGATCAAAAAATAATATAAAATAAACCAAACTGTTTCACACTTTATTCTTCATTTTAAAAAATGGGTCATAAATTACACAACACATTAAAATATTTCTCTTTTATTTTTGCACCATAACATTATACATGCTTTAAAAGCAATCATACATTCAACACATTAATTACTCTAAGAGGAATGGCTTGTAAGCAGTGCATCCACAGAGAAAAAAAGATCTTTCTGACATGCAATGCTTGAGGACAAAACGAAAAGTAGTTTCTTATGAACAAAATTTTGCCTTTTGTAATCTTTTACATTTCCTCCCATCTAACATGATACGTACTGACAGAGTCTCATAATCGCAGATCAGTTTTTAGGGGAAAATCGAAAAATACCCACGTGAATCAGCTGTAAAAACAAAATGAAACATCCAATGAATGTCTAAATAACTCTGATGTGTGGATGTTTTGCTTCATCCAATTATAATTATTCACATCCACTTGCAGGTCAAGCAAAGCAGACAGAACTGATTACCCTCCCCCCAGAAGCTCATTTCCTTAAAAGTCTGATGGATTAGTTCATCAAGACTGATTTGTGCATACATCATGCATTACCATTTTGCACATTTAATCCAAATTACTCGATCAGATTAGTAATCCCACAATGAATGAACACAATCTGCAGAGACAGTACATCCCAATGAGAAAGTGAATCAACTAGAATATTGATTTTGCAATACTATTATATAATTTTCGTTCTGTCCTCGTGTTTTCAAAGAGTAACAGTCAAATCTCATTAATGCAAAAGTTTTCTGTGAAAGATATCAATGCATAATTTCCAAAGGAATAAAAATAATTACTTTAATTTAAAAAAACAACATAATCTTACTTTTAAATGACAAGATGAAACAAAAGTGACATGGGGAATAAATTGCATATCAAAACAAGTTGAAAATTCTAGCATGATAAAATAAAGCATACAAATATCAGATCTAGATAAGGAGAAACCAGATTCAAATGTAAATACTTCTATCACAGAGGGGGGGATGGCAACAGCTTGAACATAGACTAGTGAGTGGTAAAAATGCAAACTTTGGTCGGCTAGACACAAACTAATATAAATAATACTGAATTAACATTGAAATTTTAAAAAATGCAAGCAAAGAAAAATTACAATATTATGACTTAAAAACACAAAGTTTGAAGCCATATAAAAATATATGCAATAGCTATAACAAAACTGACAGAAATAATTAGCTAAAATAAAATGTTAAGGCTGCCTTCGGTAAATGTTAAAGAATAGGACTAGAATTAGGTACATGTTTTCAGATACAAAGAAATGAAAAATTAATATTATATTATGGCTTCACTATATCCCTAAGAGAGCAATATATGTTATCCTATTTCACATTTTTAACTGAGTTGAGCCATTTTTTCTGGCATAAAATGTGTTAATTTTTTTTTCCCTATGCCTGTAATGTTAAATGAGCTATCCCTTCACAAATTAAAATGAAAAAAAAAAAAAAATAGTATTTACAGAATATTTTAAAATTTTAGAAACGCTATATTGTTAACAGATGTATGAATTGTAATGTTACAAATTTTCATGAAAATTGAGGCATTTTTCTGACTGAAAATATGCTCTGCATTTAGTTCAGGCTCTCATACTTTTGCTGAAGACAGCCTTAAAGGAATGAATAGTCTGTCACATTAAAAATGAATGGAATGTCACATTTAAAAGCAAATGTTAATCACAAGTTTGACAAATAATCAAATAACAATTACATGCAAAATATGTTATAAAGTGATTATTTAAAAAAAAAAAAAGGTTTATGAATCAAGTTGTAAATGCATTTAACTATTTGATTTGTAGTTCAAACAAATAATTTTGTACTATATGATTAAAAATTATAATTCGAACTTTCCTTTAAAATTCAATGCAAAGAATTTCTAAAAAACTATAAATCATTAACTATTATAAATCAATAATTAAATGGAATTTCTATTCGATTCCCTTATTGTTACCTATTAAAAAATAACACTGCTAATAATATGCATGAGTGAGCCTGCAATAATGTTTTTAAAAATTCAGAAAAACATTTATTTTAAAAAACACAAAAATCGTAAGAGAATATTCAAAACATACTCTTATCTATAATTTACATTCCTGTATTCTTTTGACAAAAACAAAAATTAAATAAGAATATCATTATTTCATTTATGCACTGCTGACAATTTTATTTCACAAGTTAATACATTGATTAACTTTTCAAATTTTACGTCGGCCATTTAAAAAAATATAGAAAATCCTAATCTGTCACCTCAAAGAAATTAAAAACCTCTGATACATAATAATAAATGCATTTTGAAGAAAAAATACATTACAAACATTTATAATTTTTAATTCTGTTTTCCTTTACTCAGTAGAGTGTCAATGAGATTTGACTGTAAAAATTGAGAAAAGTGTCCATTCACAACAAAAATATTCCCATTCTAATGCAAGAACATGCTTATATGACTAGACAATTTCAAAATATAAATGTACATATAAAAATGCAAGACAATCTCCACAAAATAGTCTCAAGTGATACATCCCTGAAAGAGGAAAAATTTTCTCCGTCCCTTGATATGACCATCTTCCAAATGCTACATTCACTTGTTTAATCTCTAAACATCATCAAAGATATATTGGAATATTTTATTTCTTAATTTGCATGCTTATAATATATAATTTGTACTAAAAATACTATAATAAAATATACAATAAGCTAATAAGAACTTTTAAAAATAATATATACATTTACATATATATTATGCATTCTTACAATATACACTTTGGTAGGGATAGACTGTGACTAGAAGATATCTTTTTAACTAGACATCAAGTTTACTTTCACACAAAGGTTGGAATGATAGTGACAAACATTTCATTTCATCTTTGTGGCATCGTTTAACGAAATAGTAAACCAAAAAAATAATCAACAGTCATTTTACTTTTTATTTTACATCACTTTTGGATTAAGCCATCTTTAACTGCAATCAATATATAAAAATTTTCCTTTTTTTTAAACTCTAAATAATAATTTAAAAAAATATTGCCATTAAAAATTCCTTTTATAATAATCTTCTAGTTTTAATAATTTAAAAAATTTTCTTTAGTATTTATGAAAACAGGAACACAGACAAAATTACCAACCTACAAGGATTGGAAAAGACTCCATCCCTCATTGGCATTTATGCTTATAAATTTAGATCAAACATTTGTTCTTTATATTTAAATATAGATTTACTACTTATAAAATGTTAAAAAAATATTTTGTATGCATATACTCTATTCATTTTGATATTTAATTTGCCAACTTTTTGGCAATTTCCATAAATTGTTTGTGATTGTTGAGGAGAAATAATTCTATTTAAATTTGAAGTGTACATCAACTTAAGAAATTTTTAAAAGTATTATATATCATATAATGACAATGTATATGGAAGTATATGGCTGTAATAAATATATGTTATATAATACTTATAATATTTTCTCATCAATACATACATATTATATAATAGAACTCCACAAATTTTACTTACACTTATTGCATTTGAAACCATTTTGAATGTATATTCTAAATTTATTCTTCTTTGAAAGTTTGAAAAATAACATTTTAATAAAAATTAAATAAATGAAATTTGTTAGAACATACATTATAAGAGTTTAACATATTGATTCTTTATATGTTCCAAGTTCATACAAAACACTTGTTTTGTTGTTCGCAAAACTTGTACTCAAATTATCTTGCAATAAGTCAAGTTTGCATGGTTCTACTAAATACAAAATGCTTTTTAACAATGGAGAACACACGAAAAATTTCTTTTTTTTATCTCTTAAGGAATTTAAAAATACCAAGAGAAAAAAGATTAAAAGTTATTAAAAATATATAAAAATAATTTGATACAAATGTTTTTAATGTAATCACACACTCAATTACCTTATGGACTAACTGACATAAGTAGATTATTACATTTATTAATATTGCACATATCAGAAGTGAAAATGAATCTTGACAGATTTACATAATATTTTTCTCCCCATTTTATAGAAACTTAATATCACACTCCTACAAGGAAATCAACATTATTCAAAAACATAACACTTTGAGACACAAAAATAACTGAAACAGTGTGAACTGCTATAAAAACTTAAAATGAATTGTGTTTCTCACTTACAAATTACTATACACAGTAAACTCCATTCAACAAGAATAAACCCCAAAAAAATTCCACATTAAGGCTGTTTTCGGCTAATGTTAAATAATGGGACCCAAATTCGGAATATATTTTCAGATATAAAAGTACTCAAAGATTAATATTATATTCTGGCTTCCCTATCCTGTAGAGAATCATTTGTTTTACCATACTACTCATTTTTATCCGAGCTCTGACACGTTTTTTTTCTTTTATAAAATGTGTTTTGCATTTTTTCTCTTATACCTTAATGCTAAATGAACTATCATTTTACATGTTAAAAGAAAAAACTAATTGTTTACGAAATATTTTGAAATTTTAAAAACATTATAAACAAATGCATGAGTTACAATGTCACAAATTTTTCTAAAAAGGCATTTTTTTCTGTCCGAAAATGTGCTCTGCGTTTAAGTTCACGCTCTTGTGCATATGGCGAAAATAGCCTTAAAGGGTGTTTCTCAGTTATCAGTCTTGTTCTTTTTGTTGATAGAAACATATTAATTTTGTTTCTTATAAATTTTATGTTCTTCATTATTATAATTTTCTTACAACTGAGTATTGAATATTTTGTGCATTTTCATGGATCAAGCTGAGCTACACAAAATTCACTTTTCCGAATCATAGAATCAGGCAGATGAAAGGGAACAAATCTAAAGAAGTTTCATTTTAAACTAAAACTTAGATGATATGATTTGTATAAACTTTTTTTTTTTGCAATAAAAAAAAAAATTCTTAATGAAATTTATGAAATACAGAAATGCCATTTTTCTTGTGAGAGTGTGACATATGCACAAAAAACATATACATCAGTTTATGCATTGTAATATTACTGCACCAGAATGATGAAAGTTAAATTTTTTGCACACACTTGACAGCCACAGCAATGGAGAGTGCACATTTGGCACCCATCCTTGGAGCAAGAGGACCCTGCGCTAGAGGAGGTGGGAGGGAAGCACACACATAAAGATTTCACTTATTGTCAATTAGAGTCTGTATCTGGCACACCAAGTCTCTGGCAATCTTCAGGACAGCCTTTGCATCATGCCTCTCAGCCATCTCTGTGCAAAAAACAGCATGTGAGAAATCAAATAAAAGTTGGACACAAAAATACCCAATTTGCAATTATGTGTATCCTTTCCCCTTCCTTTTTTGCAAATAAATCATGAGCGCACATAGACCAATAGGTTTGTGAAGTGAAAAAATCAATTAAATGGAGAAAGAAATTGTAAATTTCAAGAATCAGTATTAAGCAGTTTTCTGACAACCACAAATTAGTGTGTGTAAGGACAATATTTTTCTGAAAATACCATATACAGGGTGATTAAAAATTAATTTAGAATTTAAAACTATTTTACTGGAAAGAATTATACCATAAAAATTATAAATAAGAGAAAAAGTTCAAAACTTTGTTTAAATATTTTATAAATGTTCTATGTAACCTCCTCTTGGTAACATGGACAGCATCTAAGTGGTAATCCATTTCTCATCATATATTCAGCGCATTTTGAGTTCTGAAATTGTTTTCAACAAAAGAAACACTTAACTCCACAAAAAGAAAAGATGTCACATCCCAAGATCTAGGTCAGTGGTCTCCAACAACCCACGCCGCGGACTAGTTCGTGGATCAAATGGTACCGAGACGCCGAAGGAACACAAATTGGAAATAATTTAATTTACTATGGTGTATTTCTCTCGGTTTTGTGTGACTTTCTATGGGTATAAACAATCAACATCCCCCCTCTCCCCGTCATTCAGCCGCGTTGAAATTACCATACGTGGACCGGTCCGCGGCGATAAAAAAAAGTTGAGGAACGCTTATCTGGATCAGTGGTCTCCAACCCCTATGCTGCACACCGGTACCACTCCGTGGATCAAATAGAACAGGGTCGCCAAGGAAAGTTAAAATTATTTCCATTTCATTTACTGTGGTGTATTTTTCTCACATTTGTGCATGGACGAGAGGGGTTAACCAAGAGCTGTGAGACGTTGTCTAAGCCGCCAATACTACGCATGCGCAATACATCGTAATATTATGAAAAAAACCAAAAAAAAAAAAAAAAAATCAACGTCCTCCCTCCTTTCCCTTCCTTGGTGGGCCACAGTAAAATTACGAAATTTCGACCGGTCCACGGCGATAAAACAGTTGGGAAGTACTCATCTAGATCAGTGGTCTCCAACCCCCAGTCCATGGATCAAATACTACCGGTCCACACAAGAAACATTAAATTATTTCCATTTTATTTATTGTGGTATATTTTTCTTGGATTGGGGCTGCTTTTCTTGTGAAAATCACTTTATATTCCTTGTTAAATCCCTTTATATTCCTTGTTAAATACCTTTATATTCCTTTTTGGTGTAGCTATGTGTTATTCTAAAGACACGTTTATATATATATATATATATATATATATATATATATATTTTTAAAATAAAATTTTTAAATAAAAACACTCTAAAATATAAACAAAGAAAATCCTCCCCCTCAGCGGGCTGCAGTAAAATTATCCAACGTTGACCGGTCCGCGGCGATAAAAAGGTTGGGAAGCACACTGATCCAGATGGCCAAGAGCAGCCCTCATTGCCAACATCTCCAATCAACTCGCCAGCCAAATAAATGAATTGAAAGATGTTGGTTAAAATATGCATGAACCTCAATATCCCAATATTTTTATGAAATTTTGAAGCAACGGTCTGAGACTGATTCTCTCCCCCCTCCCCAAGACATTTTTCATTTATTTAACTATTCCATACCATTGAAAAACTTGATGATGTCTGTAAAGTCCATATTATTCTCCAGAATGATGTCTCTGTAATACTCCACAAGAGCCAGTGCAATGAAGAGGACGAAGTGGCTGGAGGCAACATGTTTTGCAGCCCAGATGCTTTCCCAAACAATGAACACATCATCATAGACAAGCTCTGAAATTGGAGTCATGCATAGTCAGAAGAGTTACTT
>BMAV01001357.1:147995-174645 GCA_019973955.1 Trichonephila inaurata madagascariensis | reverse complement strand
ACACCTTCTACAGCACTCAGATACAACTATCAGTGAGTCTAGAAATATAAATATGTAATGTATTCGAAAGCAATCGCTCGTCCTACTCAACAGCCGAAGTAATCCCTAATCAATGGCCGATTCTTCAGCGATCAAGACAATATTAATTCAGTTTCAGCGAGAGACTCCCTATTTATAGTCAGCACAGATATTTCTCGAAAAATCCGCTTTCATCATAGTTCGTGATTTCAGAAGATTTCTCCAGTAATTTCCAGAAGCCTCCAGATGGTCGCCAAAAATGATGCCAACTTGACTATTGACAACATTTCCCCAAGTTTCCATTGAATCGCAATTATAATGTACGGGACAGCGTTGTATACGAATATTACAGTTTTAACATAAAATAAATACAACAGAAGCCCAGTGGCTGAGTGGCAGTGTATCGCGCTTCCACGCCACAGGTCCGAGGATCAATGCCGGGAGGGGCCATTCCTTCAGTGGGTCGATAAATGAGTACCAAGCTTGCTTAGGAACTAAACACTGGGGGTTTCACATCAGACTGATCACCTGACTGGAACATTTGTACTGTACCTCAGCACCAAAATCACGAAAATTGAGATAGGCACAGTGGGCCCAGGCCCTCATGGGCAGTTGCGCCACTGAGTTTAGTTTAAATACAGCAGAAAATAATATTAACATATTACACATCAAGATATAAATTATTTACATTATTTAAAATATTTTAAATATTCATCAGACAAAATTCGTAACAATATTTATGAATTAAACATAAAAACTTCTTTAGCATTCATATACTGAAGGTTTATAATAGGTCTCTATCACTATAGGGAGAAAAAACCATTTCGATACACATTAATAACTTTCTCACTAAAAGAATTTTGTTCTCCATTCACCTAAAGTATAAGCTCTTGGTTGAAAGTTTATTTAAAAAAAATTAATCCTTAAATTTAAAGCATGAAAATTTATCGCAAATATTGTAATTGAAACTAATTTGATATCATGGGGCTACGTGCCAAGCAGTGCCAGATTACTCATTAGGTAGAATAGGCAATTGCCTATGGGCCCCGTGCTTTTTAGCGGCCCTCAAGAGTATGTTCTGTTTTCCATTAGTGCTCCAAAAACAGGCTACAGGGCCCCAAGAATTCGACTGCCTAGGGGCCTCCGTGTCTTTTAATCTGACCCTGGTGCCAAGCAGCGCTTTTTGTCGCTGGAATGGAATCCAAGATGGCAGCCTAGCGGTAACAAATCGTCAGGAGAATAATTGTAAAGAACTGTTTTGAGATACATTGAAATAGATTTCAAATGAAGAATATAAGAATAGATTAAGAACAACCAAGTTCAATCAATAATGAATATCAATATAATATAATAAAAAGTTATATTTACTAATAATATTATGCAATATATAATAATGATCTTATAATATAATTGAATATTAATTATATATAATATTCATATAATATGATTTAGTAATAATTATATATAATAATAATCATCATATAATATAATTTAAAAGTAATTATAAAAAAGAATAATAATCATATTGTAATATAATAAAAATTATATATAAGAATACTCATATAACATGATATGTAATAATATTTATTAATAAATATAATAAAAAAATAAATATTATAAATAAAGAATATTATACGATAATTATACATAATAATTTTTATGTAATTTTATATTACATTATAAATAAAATAGTTATATAAATTATATTAAAATAATAATGAATGTCAATTAATAAGTGCTGATAACTTGCAATATTCCAAAAACTGCGAGTTCCTTTAATGAACTTCATCAAACTGTGAACCTTTAAAAATGCATTACTTAAAAATAATATAAAGTGGAAAAGCACAAAAATTGAAAGCACAGCCCTCAGATTTTTTAAAGAAATATCCTGGTACTCACCCATGATATTAGAAATATCCATATTCGAAAATAGCACAAAATACAACAGAAGACTGAAGCAGCTGGCTTTAAGAACAAATGAAATGAAAATGGTTAAATTTTTAAAGAAATCGAGTTATAATCTTGTGAAATTAATAGAGTTACCACAGGAAAAAACCCAATAAAAATTAACTAATATATGTTATCCCCATGGCAACCACATTGCCAGACGATAAAAATATCAACGTAACCATATATTGTAATGTTATCGCCCATCTTGGTAAGCCTAAACAACAAAGCGCAAAGCCCCATGATATCAAATTAACACCAAGCCTTTTTTTTAAAACAGATATCTTATTGTTTTTGAAATTAAAAGCATCTCAACCTAACACAAAAAATGACAGCAAAGCTTACCATCATCAAATATCACCAGGAGAGGAGCTACAAGGTCACACATTCCTTGGACATATCCCATATCTAAATGTTCCCAAACATACCTATCAAAAAATCGATCATGGACAATTTTACTTTTAAACAAATAAGGAATAAAAAATTTCTTCTGAATTAATTAGCTACATATATATGGGCTTTCTGATCATTTTAAGAGTAAATTTAATTTTTAATCTTTAAAGAAAAAAATGGATTTCAAAACTGCATTCAAAATTATTTCAGGATTAAACGTTTTTAAAAAGAAGAGTTTCTTAAAGATGTAAAAAAAAGGAGCTAAATAGTAAAATCTTGAAAAATAAATTTATAAAAGTGTAATAAACAAAAAAATTGTCACTTACGTGCACATGACATTTCTCAGTTTTTCCAGATTTTCTAAAGTGAAATACCAATAATTACGATCACACCTCTGAACATCTTTATCAATACGATGGAGGTTAAGAGAAAACATATCCAGAAGTTCATTCTAAGAAAAAGAAATAAAAAAATTTTAAACCACCAATGATGGTTTTAATATTATAATTATTACAAATATTAATTTATGATTACAATATAAAATATTGGAAAAACAAGTTGAAAATAAAACGGATAAATATATGTCACAAGAATTGAATACAAAAATAAAATTGAGCAGAAATGCAAAATGAAAACAAAACATAGGTTTCCTATTACCTGATCTAAAATATTTTATCACTTAAATGTAATGGAACATCTAATTTATAAACATAATCACAGATACCATCTGTTGAAACTTTAAGTGCAGCAATGCTGCAATCACTTGTTTATATCCACATATGAATGTGTGCTTTAGTGTTAGTCTCTGGTTTGTTTTTAAGAATAAATGTAGTGATCATCCATCAGTGTCTTTCTGACCACTTTGCCCTATTCATTCTGACAGGTAAGAGCTTTTATTTTTCCAATCATAATAATTGAGAAAGAACATTTGAAATATTTATGAATTTGAGCACCATCAATAAAGTACATATGTTAGGGGGAAAAAAAGACAATGTTTTTTTTTTCATTTATTATTCATTTATAAACAGTTAATTTTTCAAACATAAGATCAACATAGTTCACCCAAAATTCTTTGCTTTGTCAATGCACTCTTCATAAATTTACTTTTATGAAAGGGGTATAGTTAAACACTAAATTTGGCATTCTTAGATAATCCTCTTTCCTTATTTCTGCAGCACTCATTCCCAGTGGAGTAACATCACCTCCTGCAATGCAGGGAGGGGCAGGTGTTCTAAGGCAGTCAAAGCCTGACTGATGCCAAGTACGTATTCGGGCTTGGGACCCCAAACCTGACTCTGCACAGGGGGCTCAAGAATTCTTCATTATGCTACTGCTCATTCCAAAGAAATTTTTCTGCTTTTTAGGTTTATAAGAAATGTTTAGGAAGTTTGAACTTTTTACAAAGATATTACTTATGCTATTTGACACTTCATTGTCGTTATTTTTACCATGTCATTAGTAAAATTAGCAATGTTTTTACAGTAAGCTTGTAAGCCAACAATGACAGTAAAAAGATGCCATTTCACTATTTTTCTGACATCTCTGTATAAACTGTAGAATTCATATGATTAAAATTAGCATCACTTAAACGGTTTGCTTCAAACATCCAGACTAGTGCAATCAATAAAAATTGTTAAGTTTATGAAGTGGTATATATATATACCATTGAAGGCAAGCAGAACCAGTCAATTCATAATTATTTTTTTAAAATTATAGCATAATCAATGTTTCAGTTTCCTTCAAGTGTAACTATTCCTATTTTTTCCAAAAAAGTGCTTTGGTTATTATAATTCTTAACAAAATTTTATAAGTAAAAATAATTTAAAAATTACCGAGTAAACACCACCCCCAGAAGATGCCGGAGAAATGCAACTGGAATGGGGATCAGTAGCTTCAGGCTCCAATTGATTTCCTTCAGGTTCTTCACTCTCCTTCTCTTCTTTCTGTTCTTGAGAGGTAGTAATAGCTTCTTCTGCATTTGGAAGTTCCTTGGGGGATGAGGGGAGGGGACTGCCCGCTTCTAGGGAGGAGTTGGTGATGAGGATGCTCTGGCTCTCGATGGCTACAACAATAGAAGAGAGACTCTGTTATACAAACAACAGAGTAACAGAGGTTTTATAACAATTTTTTTTTTAATTTCATCAATTTTGTTTTAAATTAAAATTTTTCCAGAAATCCTAGACATATTTCAGAATGCCCGGGAAATTAGGAAATTTAGAATACAATAAAGCATGCTAAACTTAATACATACTTTTAGAGTTTATGTGAATTTGGTATGCTTTATGAAAGAATCAAAAAATATGTATAATTTTCCAATTCCAATAATCTTGAATCACATAAACATATTTGTTATTAATTTTTCTTTTGTATTATATAAGTAAAAATATTCAATCTTTTTTTAATTTAATATTTCTTATTAACTTATTATACAGTCTTGTAACAAAAAAAATATTTTTAAGATTAAAACAATCAGAGTATTGAAAAGATAAAAACAAATGAAACATTCAAAAAAAAAAGATAGTAGACATGAGTTGATGAGATATAAAAAATTTACAAACATAACCTATGTTTTTTAAGGGATCAATAACAAAACAGGCATTCTGTTATAATCAAATTGCTCACTTTCAACAAAATACTTATATGATTTTCAAATTCCATGTAATTAATAGCAATTCTTAAAGATGTGTTCATATATGCAAAAGAATAAATTTCATTGCGATTCTGATATACCTAATAAATATTTTATGTTGTTTTTTGTCTAATAATGTAAGTTTCTAGCAAAAAGCAATTATGCTAGTTTGTCATTCACTTAACAATAAATAAACTTATTCCAATTTTGAGCAAATTTATAAAACTTGTGCATTTTAAAATACCTTGCATATGGCGAAGATATCTCCCACGCTTTTCTAGATTCGTTTGAATTCCATTTCCTGTCTTAGTTTCTTCGTTTTCTGTGGCTGTATTACAGAATTCTACATTCTCTTTCAGCTGCAAATAGCCAGATGATAAACAATAACAGTTTCATCAAAACTGATGATAGAAACCATTTAAGAAAATTTCCACAAAACACACAATTCTGAAATCTAAATATAACTATTGGAAAGCATAGAAACCATAAAACTTAGCAAAATGCTAATAAATATACACTCAACATAATACAAAGTTGCCAAATGAAATTGATTACATTTATATAAATAATCAAATTTGTATTTTACACAAACCATACCTATATGAAATATAATCTTAGTGAAATAAAAAAAGCCCCAAAATCTTTTAAATAGTCTCTTATATATGAAATATTATATTAGTGAAATAAAAAAAAAGCCCCAAAAGTGAAATAAAACAAAGCCCCCAAATCTTTTAAATAGTTTCTTTAGCATAAAATTATGATATTTTATGACATTCTGACAAATTTAAGAGAGGTTTATTTAAAAAATAAATTTAAATAAACATATGTAATAAAAAATAAGCTAGGTATTAAAAAAGAAATAGTAATGGTGATAAAATAATATTAAGCTTTCAGATATGAAAATAAGATCAAAAATTAATTTAATGTTTCAGAAATGATTTAAAATACTAAAAATCAACGAATTAAGATTGGGGATATACCTATTGTCATCAATCTTCCATGAACCTTTTTGTTAAATTAGGTATAGTGACTTTCTGCATTACTACCTCATTACATTGCAGTTAAACTTCTCATAAACCATAATAAACTATTATAGATACACAACTATTATTTATTTTCA
Organism: Trichonephila inaurata madagascariensis; assembly: GCA_019973955.1. Classification (NCBI taxonomy): domain Eukaryota; kingdom Metazoa; phylum Arthropoda; class Arachnida; order Araneae; family Nephilidae; genus Trichonephila; species Trichonephila inaurata. The sequence goes on along the minus strand of BMAV01001357.1, from coordinate 168,538 downwards.
GAATGTCCTTACTTAATTTTTTTTCTTTATAAAATCTATTTCTATTTTACATCATCATGGAGTAAAGAGCTTTTCATAAAATTAATTCTAAAAATTCACCAATGCTGCAATGTTTTTAATATATTATTTTTAGAAAGTGTATAAATATATTGAAAATATATATAAACATGTATGAATTATTCAAGTAATTAAAAAAATATTCATAGATAAACTATGACATGCAAGTGAAATTCTAATCTGGAGTAAAAAGGGGATAAAAGGATAGGTCTTTAAGCAGCAGTCTTGTTTATCTACATCAGTCGCAAATATTATTTGCACACAAGAAAGAAAAATAACCAGACCTTGTCATTTCCATTTGGCAATTTGTCTTCTTCCTCTGGTTCCTCTTCAGGATTCTCATAATACTCTCCACTACTCAAGTCCTCAAATACATCATTACTAAGGTTCGCATCTTTTGGTCCTAAGTCCGTAGGTAGAAATATTTAATGATAGAGCACTTGCTTTGGACTCTAACACTACATAAATAATCCTCAAAATGTTTGAAATTTTTCTATTAAATGGTAGAATTCTAAATACTATTTAATCATTTGATATGCATACCTTTTTGTAAATGTATTCATGATTCTCAAATAAATTAAGATAATTTTAGAAAGTAATTCAAGCCTTCATTTATACACATCATTACAAAAAAGCTTGTTTTTAAACACATTTTTTTTTATAAATAAACATTAAAAATAAAAGCAAAAATTCAGGTATTTTTAATTGTCAAAGTGTATAGAAATTTTATAGGTATTTATGTATTATGGAAAATTTTAACAAACCACAGGAAAATTTTGCAATAATTTGTACAATCTTTAGTAATCAGTACCCAGCATACAATTAATTTTTGGTGACAAACTAATGAGGAGGAGTTAATACATAAGTACTATTTTAATTGTATATAATCATGATAATCAAATATTTCAACCAATGTAACTGCACACTGTGCATAGAATTAAACATTTCACATTTTTAGGTTTATAAATTTAAATTAATACAATTTACAAGAATATTATAATACAGACAAATATTAATCTTCTAAAATAATCAAACATTTTTTGGAATTTTAAGACACATTGTTTACAGCAAAATTTTAATATTGAAGGAAATTTAAAAAGCTTGTTCTCAAAAAGATATTTTTTCTACAGAAAAATTATCGAATTTCATTATATATGTTATCCAGACGAGCCATGGCTTTGCTTTCTCAATATACCCATCAATTTCATATAGATGAAATGGAGAAAAGAGATTGCTAAGATTGAAAGAGCATTTAAAAAAATGCATTATCCTATGCTCACCAAAAAATGAGATAATGGAATTGTTAGAGGTACTATGTGGCATGGTCGTTGATTTATATTTACTTGATCTATAAATTTTTACATGAGTAATTAAAATCAGAAATTTAACTTTTATTATTTTAAGGAAAGAAAAATGCATTAATTGGAAAGATTTATTTACAGAAATTGATATACAATAAACTTTTTTAACATGGTAAATACATTCCACAAATGCAGTGCAAAAAAGTTACAATTCATAAAGTAAAAGGAGGTATGTATTCCATATTGACCTCAAAACAGTTAGATGAGATAAAAACATTTTTTAATTTTAAAAAAAAGTAAAACATTAAAGAAAAATCACAATGTAAGTATATATATATACAAATGGTTCTCAAAATAATGAAAAAAAACCTTTAGATTTATAGAGAATCCTTTATTAGTATGGTGTAAGATCGTCTTTGGCATGAAATACAGCTTGGATTCACCTAGGAATTGATTCATACACGTTTTGAATAGTGTTTGGAAGAATATTGTACCATTCTTTATGGAGATGTTTAAGTTCTGGGAGAGATGCCGATAGAGGATATTTGTTCCATATTGAACTCTCTAGAATGGACCATAATGTTTCAGTTATATTGAGATTGGATAACTGTGCAGACCAGGTAGATGTTTAACTTCATCCTCGTGCTCATCAAAACATGATTGGACAAGTCACGCTGCATGGATAAGTGCATTATCATCCAAAAAAATTCCATCTCCTGCACGAAACAAAGTTTGCATCATAGGATGGAATTGGTCAGCTAAAATTTCTCTAAACTTCTCCCCATTGATCCTTTCTTTTCGGGTTATGATTGGTCTGGCAGAAAACCACGACACGATTGCCTATATTATGACAGATCCACCTCCATGCTTGACAGTTGGAAGAAGACAATCACAATCATACACTTGTGAAGGTGTTCTCCAAACGTACACTCACTCTGTTGTAGGAAAAACTATGAAAGACAATTCGTCAGACCATATTACTTTTTTCCACTTATCAATCAACCAGAATTTGTTCATGTGACACCACTGTAGACAACCTTTGGCATTAACATTTGTGACAAGTAGCTTGGGAATTGCTGCTTTGTCGTAAATGTTCTATTTATGAAGGTGCCTTCAAACTGTAATCATTGACACAGATGCTGATTGAGCTCTGCAGTCACTTTTGCTGTAGTTGTTTGCTTTTTAGACATTGCAATCTGCTCAAATGTCCATTGGTCTCTTTCACTGAACTTCTCTTTCCATCCACTATTTTGCTTTGAGTAGCTTGTCTTCCCATGCTGTGTGTAAGCTGTCGTGACTTTTTAGATAACTTACCTCAAGAAATGCCTAAAGGGATGTTTCGGTCACACTTGCTCCAATTAGATGGGCTTATTCTCAACTATCAGTTCACTTGTTTTTATTACGATTCTTATAGGTGAATATTATTGAAGCTAGGTTGCATTAAAAAAAAGCAATAAAGATCACCGATCCAGCAATGTCTTCAAATTTACTTTCCCAAGTTGAAAAAAACAACATCAGCAGTCAGTAGCGAGGGGCTATGTTGTTTTTCTGAACTTTCAAAAAATTTTTTGATGCCATTTGTTACATAAAAGTTTATGTCCAAAAAAAGTAATTTTATAGAAACAGGAAATTCTCAATAATCTTTACAACAAAAACTATTCAATGTAATTTACACAGTAAAAAACTTTTTTTAGTGGGCTTCATATCAGCAACAAAGCTTTTGTGGACATGGCAAGTCCCCAAATGTGACAGCCATTTCATAGTAGCACCATCAAGGGCCAAATTTTTCACTGCCAAATTTTGATGCTTAAATTAATTTTAAGTCAAACTCTCATTGGATGCTAAATATTGCCATGATTTAATTTTGCCAAGAGTACCACAGCCAAATTGATACTCAAAGGATCTTTCACATGTCACATAATCATATGACATGTGTGCCTATAATTTTCGCATCCAGATAAACGATACAATTTAATATTACACAAAAAAAAAAGTGAAAATTGACTCTTTTCACTTTTCTTCATTCTACACAATATAACAGAATCTGCACTTTGAGTTTTAATTATTTCTTAACAATTAAAAGAAAATGATACAATAAGACACATGCAGATCCTTACCAACAAGTGGAATTTCACTGTTAGTGCTCTCCGACGACAGTTTGGCCAGATTGGCAGCCATCTGTTCCTTGTCCCTCTGCTTGACAATGGCCTCAACTGCAAGCCATTCTGACATTGTGGTCTCATAGCTTGTTTGGACACTCATGTTGCGCTCCTCACGCTCACTTTGAGAACTGCCAAAAGCATAATGGCCTAAAAGGTAAGGCCATACCTAAAAGGATGGAGAATATTAATTTTTTCACGGATGAAAGCAGAAAATTTATAAAAAATATAAAAATTAAAATGCTTAAAGAATTTGAAATTTAATTTCTCTAAAAAAAGCAAGGCTCTTTTTTCTCCCTATACAGAAGTTATTAATTAAAAAATATTTAATAATCTCAAAATAACAATTTTATTTACGAAAAGCTCTCAATGAGTCATGAAAAAAATGTACTTCATTCATTAGATATTTACTTGTTACATTGAGGTACAGAAATTGTGAAATAATTATAAAAATCCATTTCTTAGGGATTGTGATAGATAACACAGAAAAGCTATTTATATTATATATATAGTAACATTCAGGTTAATTTAAAAAGTTGAAACACTTCCCACCTAAATAAAGAAGTTCACACACAAGAAAAAGACAGTCAAAAAATAAATGCAATAAATATTAATAGAATAGTGAAACAATTGCAATACATCTGTAATTCACAAACTGAAAGATGCATATTTTCTCACGATATAAAAAAACGTACTCAAAAATTAAGTTTTATTCTCAATAGAAACCAAATTTTAAACACAAAAAAAATTATACTGGATATAAATATTGCTGGAATATTTTTTTTTTTCAATTTGATTTGTAAAATCCTATGCTGTCAAGTCAAGATCCTGCCATATAAATTTATAGCAATTTCAAAAAGAATCATTTAAAAAACAAATAAAAAATATCTCAATAAAAATGTTAGATATGAGAGATGCATGTAAATTTGTAACTAAAAAGTAAAGAATTTTGAAACATTATACAAAACACTCCCAATACGTAGAAAACATATTTTTTTTTAAAAAAATATGCATATAAAAATTAATTCTCATACTATTCTAAATTCTTTGGGGCAAGGATTTCACAAAAAAATAAACTAAGAGTAATAAACTATTTTTATCATCTTTTAACGAAAAATATAAATATATTAAATATGACATAAAAACTTAAGAAAAATAACAAAAACATCCATTACCTCTTTGCGTATACTGGGATCAACACCACCAAAATAGGTTAGCCTGTATATTTCATGAGAATCTGTGACTCGTGAATCTGAATGTAAGTGATTCCAAATATCTTTAGTAAGACCTTGAGAGGCATTTTTCGGAACGGATTCGCTGACAATGGTTGAATTCACTAAACCAGCCAAATGAGTGCGAACTGTACGTAAGTGACGACAATGAGCCAACCCTGTACAGAAGAAAATTAAGCCACTTATTAGAAAATGAGTATATTAGACCTTTTACTACATTAACTGAAACAAATTATTTTATCATATACACACATGTCCATAAATTTTCATAATTCAGAAATCAAACTCAAGATCAAAAATTTCCCCTGTAGAATTATCACACATGTCTTCATGAATAATATGAAAATTACAGGAAACCACTTGATGAAACCAATAGTAAGACACAGTGATGCGAGTGTAATAGAAAGTATATAAGGAATTTTGGCTAAGTAAATACGTGACAGAATTATCAGTTACCTGGAATGTGGGTGCACTCAAATGAAACTATCCAAGAAACTTAATATTTTTAGCAAAAGAACCCTTTAAAAAGTTTAATAATCACTTCATTTTTCTTACAAAGTTACGTAAATTTATTTTTAATCACATAAACATTTAAATTATAAGTAAAAAGGAAAATAATAAACTATTTCTAAAATTTAAAGTTGAAATAAAATTAGTTACAGATGATGGCTATATATAGTTAAAACTACAGATAAATTTTCCAAATATGAAAAAAATATGGAATAAAATGATAGCTTACATCCATAGAAAGCACGAGATATAATCTGTTTTTTCATCGTATCACAGAGAATTTGTATGGATTGCCTACAAAACAATGATAAGTATTACATATGTAAAATAGAAGCACTCTACAACAATCTAAAATAAGCTTATTAAAAATTCTATTAATAAATAAGAACTTATTAATTATTTCAACTTTTTATACAAGAATTACTTTTGTAGAGAAATGTAAACTTCAGTCTAAAATAATGTCAATTTACTATGATCTGACAACATCATTTAGCTTTGAATTTTCAGCAATTGTCTTAAAATTTCTAAAATGTAAAAGCACTTAGATTACATATCCCACATCAGGTAGTTTATGAAAAAAATTTGATACATATGTTTGGAACTACATTTTTGAAGTTCTGTGACTTATTCGTAGAATATTGATTATTATATGCCATTAGGACTTAACATTATACCACTGCCAGAAACATGAAATACTATCTTTGAAAATAAACTTATTTAAAAAAAATCTTCATCCTCCTTTAACATATCCAGAATGTTATTTCACTTTGTCCTGCATATAATAATGTTTGAACAACAGAATTTTGAATCTAATCTTCTTAACATATTGTGGACAGCTGTTTTAAAACTCTCAAAAACACTTCCAATTGGAATTTTTCTTCCTTCGCAAGAAATCTGTCGACAGAGTTTTAATTCTTTCATTAGATACAAATAGCCTTCCTGGATGTATTTACTTTAGTACGTGGACTGTTTATTAAGTTGTTTTTCCCACTACATATGCTAATTTCAAGTACACACATTCCCAAAGCCTGTTAAAATCTGCAGGTAAACTTAAAACAAACTTGAAGTGTTTCTTTTTCATTTAATGTATGACTCATGATCATGACATATAATTTGTTGCATAGTTATAATTATTTTGGAAATTCACTATTTTACAAATGCAGGATATGTGAATATATGTATACATACATACTTGTGTATTATAATTATTATATCAGAAAATTAAATTTCAAAAAGAAAAGCAATTTACCCGGTAGGTGGTTTGTCCTCTTTAGTGTCTAAAGGAAACCTTCCCATGTCAATGCTATTCTCCTCTCCCAGTGATCGTGTACTAGAAGTGGAAGTAGTGGAAGAGGAGGAGTGGTGAGGCAGGTGCTTCACGGATTCCTTAGGTTGCCAGACAAACGCTTCCACATTGATTTTGGGATCCAACATTTCAGGAGCTTCAAAAATTACATGAATATTTTTTCACATTTAACCTTCACATCAGAATTCATATACATTTTCTGTCGCATAAAAATTCATATATATTTTCTCTCACTTTAAATAATTCACACACAAGCAATAACTTTCAAATACTTAAGAAAATAGCTTAGTGAAAGTCTAAACAGTAGTAAACATGGTAAGACTGGTAATTATTATTTCAATTTCCCTTAATTTTAATCAAGTCTCAAAAAATATCTAACAGTAATCATCTTTATATCTATGACTATGTCTTACATAAATATTACAACTCAAGACTATAATTACTAACTGATGGAAAATATCTGTAGATAAAAGTAATATCAACACATTCTTCAGTCTTACATTTTGTAAAATGTATAATTCAATTTGAAATTTTTAAAAGAAATTAATTTGAAAAATGGAGCATTCTCCCTAGATTTTAAAATTATAACGAGAATATAAAATCACTATCTTTTTCAGTATTCAAACAAAGCTTACATCAAAAAGTACTTACATATTGAATCTGGTTTCAAGGAAGTTATAATTCTAAAGACATAATCTGTTGCCTCCACATCATCTTCAGACATGGTATCTCCATCTTTAGAATGTCTTCGAAAAGATCCTCGATATTTTTTTCGAAGCTTTGGGAATACTTTTCCTGGAAAAGGTGATTTGATGCCTACAACATGTAAACATGGAAAGGCATGAAACAAAATTCATATACTTTGTCTTTTATTTTTTTTTATAGTTTTTCTTTTTATTTAAATGATTTTACAATATTATAAAAAAAAGAGTAAAGATTTGTTAAAAGAAAAACATACAGTAAGTAACGTTTCTTTGTACATTAAGGTTGCAAGTACACAACACTAAATTTCATACCATAAAAATTTTCTGAAACATTTCATGAATAAAATACATACCCAGGATGTTGCCACGGCAGTGATTCACGCCTTTGGTAATATCTGACTATATCCTTATGTTTTTTTATTTATTAAAACCCCTGCACTTTGTCATACATGACAACAACAACAATAGATACACAGTTTAAAAAATACTTCATTTATCAATTGAAAATGAAAATAAAATACATAATCAGTATGAAATCAAAAAATAAGGAAAAGAAACTAAAAAAAAAGTAATAAAACAGGAAAAAAATTAATACCATGTCCAAATTATTACTTTAAATATTGGTCTTTGATTTAATTTTAAACATTAGTCTTATACTTAAAATAAATCATGTTAAACTAGTTTAATCAACATTTCATAACTGAATTGTACTTACTTTTCCTTTAAATTTATTAATTAAATAAACAAACATATTTTTTTAAAAAAATTGAATAATGTGAATCATTTATCAGATAATAATTTCATTGAAAAACTTACTTTAGTAACTGTACATAGAGACCAATTTTTGAATCCCTGCAGGATTATTTCCACAGACATTTATTTTAATTAAACATCATTTAATTGCTCAATACTTTTCAGAACAATGTACATAAAAATAAGAGCACTTACCTCTTCCACGTTGTGACCATAAAGGTGGATCCATCTGTCCATGAGGTAAGAGACCATTCTCAAGGCAGGATAAACATGCCAACAAATGACCTCCTTTTGGGAAATGTATGGGGGGATGCTGAACCCCATCCTGACCCACTAAGACAATAGTGCCCCCAGTGTCAGCTAAAAGACATTTTTTTACATACAAATAAGGTATGTTAATCATAAAACCAACATGCATAAAAATATATATATAATTTTAGACCCATAAAACTTATTCTTTCATAAGATTTACAACTGAATAATATATAAATACTTACAAAGCCACTATTAATGTTATATTATGAGAGGAAAAGTATTAAGTACGTGTAATAGTAGTGCTTCATAAATAAAACTAATATAAATCAGATTTTACATAAAACAAAAAAAATAATTTTAATTACAATTGAACTTACTGTTTTGATGGCAGTGTAGATATACTATGTCTTCGACATTAACATTCATAGCATATTCCCAATATATACTAAAAAAATAAACAAAATAAAAAATAAACTAAATAAGTTACATATTCATTATACATATAGTAACATGTAGTTAATGGTAAATAAGAAGTATATACTTAGTGTAAACATCACAGAAAATATGTAAATGTATTAATTTGAAAAGTGAATAAGGGAATATTCATTTCAACAAGTTTCTAACAAAATTTTACACTGGGAGAATTTTTTCATATCATTCATGAGATTACCAGTACTTCGCACTACTCTCTCACACCTCTTTACCTGATGTACCACTTGCAAAATTTCCCTGATTTTAAGCTCTTCACATCCTTATTACAATGAAAGAAAATTGATAAATTATTCAGCTATGGTGAATAATTATGCTTTACAATAAACTGAGCCGCCCATCTGGTATAGTGGTTAGTGATGATGATTGCGGTGCTGCAGGGCCTGGGTTTGAATCCCGGGAAAGGCTTAAATGTTTGTAAATGTATAATGCCTTTGTGGCATGGGAGTACTCTAAATAGCCATCAAGCTGCAAGTCCTCTCATAAGGTTGGTGGAAGGAGAAGAGAGGTGGGAGGTCCCTGACCACCCCCAGGGTATTCTCCCTCAAAATTGGATGGAACCGAGCCAAATCGTACTGTCATCTGCATGGTGCTCATAGCTAAGGCTAACCACAAGCATAAAAATCTAGCCCTTAGCCGCAATGAATTTTGTGGACCTTGATCTGATGTTACTGTCAATCACGTGGCATAAACAACAACACAATAAACTGTTTAAACATTACAATAACAGTGCATCATCATGGTCTAAGGAATAATACTCATACTCATGGAAGAATCCAGATAAAGAACTTCACTTCCATTCAGTCTAAAAAGAATAGACCTCTTTCCCAACCTTTACTCTAAATAATTATAATGAAAACTGAAAAGATACTAGAAAGTATAAAAGAATGTTATCCAATACAAGATTCTACAATTGTTCCAAAATTCAGGTTGTATGAGCCATTATTAGAAATCTTAGGTCAACAAAATATTATCACTAATATTTAAAACTTTCAAAATGTGGGGCAATTGAACTCACAAGGAGAAGCTCAGACATTCGAGTTGTTTACCTTTTTCAACTTTTGCATATTGATGGAGAATTATAATCACAACATTAAAAGGTTTGAATGAAAATTATTTTGAGAAAAAATTACATATGACGCATGTCAAAATTTTTACATCCTTTCAATTGCTCTACTCGATTGAAACGTAGCCTGAAATTATTTTCCCTTGAGAAGAATCTTTCTGAAAAATTACAGAATTTTAGAATAGGATCAATTTTATTCTAGTCATTTTTATTGCAATTTATAATACTTTTAAATAAAATAAAACTATTTTTACATAATTGCAAAATATGACAAACCAATTTTAAGAATATAGCTTTCTAAAATAAGATTTAAAATCAAAATTAAATGAGAATTTTTTTTAGATGTTTTAAATAACTAATTTCGTAATACAAAAAAAAATTTGTTGCCTTAATTTAAATCTGGTTTTCACATTCAGATGCACAAATTCATTTACCAAACTGATAAATTTTTGAATCTTTTAAACAAATACAATCAGATCCATCAAAATAAAAATAAACTGACAAATGTACATGTTGTTTCAAAAGAAAAAGGCAAACAATAACGAAGATGATTTATCCATTTAAATACTAATTAATTACGAGGGCTATCAGACATTGAATCGCAGTCAAGTGAAAAGGATGACACTTCACTTGCCACTCATTCTCCAAACTTTCCCATCACAACATGAGGACTTTCAGTCTCAACAGATTAAACATGCATTAGCCTCTTAACATGACAGTTCTTTGGTGGCAACAGAATTCAAACCCCATAACTCAACAGAAACAATTGTAGCCAAGAGCTTACAATTTTAAGCACTCAGCTGCTGCAGCCTTAAAAAATTGGAAATTAATTCATATTGGTAAAATATGACATATATAATTCTGAGTATTAAAAATGAATTTTGCCTATTGCAAGTGGAAATTGAACAATTGTATGTTTTTGTACTGTTTAATATACAAATTTCAATAATATATTTAAACATTTAATCAAAAAATTTAATAATTTAGTACATTAGAACTTAATACAAGAAACCTTTGAAGTGTAAACATTAATAACATGACAGCATTTCTTTTAATTAGAAAAAAAAATTGTGAGACCTCTTGTCCTGACTGGTGACCGAATCTGATGAGCTGTCACTGGTGCTGTAACAACCATTCATAAGTTGGTTAGGTGTCCACTTGATGATCAGACCATCTGGATTCTGATGTAGAGATAAGTAACCAGGCATGGGTTCAAGGTGCTCCTTCTAAGAAATACATTTGCTTCATCAATATATATATATATATATATATATATTTGTTTCCTACACTCATTTAAGCTTAAATTTTCCACAACAAAAAATTAAATTGATCAAAGAGTAATAAAAACTGAACGAGGGAGAAGGAATTTTGAAACTTGATTTTCTACTAAAATGATTTACTTAAATTCTTAATCTATTTTGCATTAGATACTAAAACTAAAATTCAAACCAAGAAGAAATCTAAGCCACCATACATGTAAAATAAAAACATCAATTATCAAAATGTATTATTTACACTGTCTTACACAAACACAATATACATGTATTATGAGATATTAATTTTAAATTCATCTTTTATTTTTCAAAAAGGTAATTTTGGCTACAAAAATGTTTTAATTAAATAATTTCATCACAAAAAAAATCGTCCCTTGATTTAAATCTCGTTTTCATTCAGATAAACAAATTCATTTACCTATCTGATAAATTTTTGAATTTTAAACAAACACAATCAAATCCTTCAAAATAAAGTAACAACTGCATATGTTGTTTCAAAATGAAAAAGGAAAATAATAATGATGATTTATCTATTTAAAGTACAAATTAATTGTGATAATGACCATGGGAACATTTTATATTCATTTCTCATTTCATTTATCATATAACACAAAATTCGATTCAAATCAAACCTCAAAGATAGAATTGCAACTTTTAAATTATTAAATAGTTACAACCATTTGTACAAAAATAAAATTCATTCACAGTAAATTCTGAAGGGCTTTTCTTTCCTTGAATCACGGTTAACTTCTAAGGTGCCTTTGTATTTCCCTTATTGTGGACTGAGAATTTCAAACAACTATTCAAATAGTATGCAGAAATCCTGTTTTTCAACTTTTAATATTTTGGCAGAGAAAAATAATGCCTTTGAATTAAAACATATTCTTTCTTTTATAGACTGTCATTATTTAGAAATAGAATTAAGCAAGACTGAAAATTCATTAAAAGCTCGAAGGTACAAATACGATTTTCTATGTGATACTCAATATAGTATGAAAAGCAATGCACATTTTCAATAAGTATGCATACTGAGCATTGTATTTCCTTATTTACTGAGATATTTTATATATTTCACAACAATTAACTTTCTAAGAGAATTAAAAAATCATTTATCCAACACACAAAAAAAAGCCACATGTGATTTTCAATATCTATAAAATAGATCTTCCTTTCTTATATATCTTCAAAGTAAAAGGATTTTATAAAAATTTAATTCCTATACTATATTTTAGATACTGATCATTTTGGTACTAAGATTTCGTAAAAACAAGACATCAGTACATTAAAAAACTTTGCAAATGTCATTTCTTCTGTGCCTGCTCCTTCCAGTTAATTTAATCAACAAATAAAGTGGTGAAGCTTTTGTAGAATTAAACACTGTTTTTAAATAAAACACAACAAATGAAACAAATGAAAGATCTAATAGCATCCAGATTATTCAAAAGGCCATGATTCCAGAACTGCATTCAAAATTATAACAAATAAGTCTTCTTTATATAGATAAGGTCAAATGAATTTGCATTAATGGGAATCTAAATGTTGTCTTGTGAATTCATGATATTTTTTGTTTCGCTAGTTAAATGAAATCCATAATCTTTCAAGTGCTAATGTATTAGACCCTATTTTTGGAAATACTCCACTGCTTTCTCTTCTGTAGAAAATAGATCACAAATTCAATATATTCTTCATAAAAAAAATAAAAGAATAAATATCACAAATTAAAAACAATGTCGAGCATGCTCAAATAAGATTGTGTTTGAGCATGCAAAGAAATGATACAACCTATAAAAAAAATTATTATTATATTCCAGCACGCACAAATAAGATTATTACATTTTGACATGCACAGGAATACTTTCCCCACTTTTTTATTTGATGGTATTGGTCGGAGGTATAATACACAAGTATCAGAAATATTAGTTGTGAAACAGATCTAATACCACCGATATCAGAGTAATCTATTTTCACAAAAGTACTAATGAAAGTTTATTATAAATTGCATTCTTAAATAAAATGGACAATTTCATACTAATCATAAAAAATTTCTACTTAATATCTAGACACATATACATTTAGATCTACCAATAAGAATCCCCTTTTAAAAGTATTAAAATACAACCCAAAAGAAACTATTCAGAAAAAAAATTTCATTTTTTATAATATATACAAAATAATTTTAAATAAATCAAAATTTATCAAAATATTTTGTACCTTAAATCCCAAAATTAAATACTAAGATACACTAAATTTCTTTTACTTGAAATCTATATGTCTTTTATACACATACGATCTCTTTTAACTAAGAAAAGCCTGCTGATATTTCAAAAGTGAACTCACACAGAGAAGTACAATTAACATTTCATCAAAATAAAATTAAACTAATAAGCATTATATTCTTCCATTCATTCCTTTACAAAATTCTGACAGAAAGCTTAATTTACAATAAATATTTGAAATTGCTTCCAGGTTACAGAATTAGTTTGATGTTGTTTCTGGACATATTTATTAAAAGCATTTGATAATAGAAATTGGATAAAAGAACCCTAGTTATTTTATGCAACTAAACATCAAACAAAATAAATTACCAAAAAAAAGAGAGAGAGAGAACAAACAGCCTAAATTTAAGAAAACAATGCCAAGCTAGAAGGTTATGGTTAATTTCAAAGCATTTCAAATCTATTAATAAATCTCCTACTGTGATGCAAGTAAATTTGCTAATTATAGATTGCAGTTTTAAAAAGACAATAGGAGTAAAAAACAATGCCCATAGAATTGAGCTTTATTGATACTTTTTTAGGGTGGAAGTTTGGCAAATCATTGTCTGTAAAAAACACACATCAATTTCATTATTAAACTTCAAATCTAACATATAAAATGTGAATGTAAAGGATATCAATTTGGTATTTAGGGCAAAAATCCATTTATAAATAAACTACAAGAATTTAACACCAAACAATTTGAAGTAATATTTTTAATACCATCATTATATAAAGAATGTAATTTTTTACTGAAGTACTTACTGGTTGAACCAATACATTATTTTTTCCATAAAGTAGAGTTGACTTAGAGTTTTGATGAAGAGATTCCACATAGCCTCTTGGAATGGCTCGGCAGCAATCTTCTGTTGATATTCTTGTATCCCTCTTGTACTAAAATAAAATACTCACATTTATTAAAATAAATCATATTACTATTTCTGCATTGCAACCAATTACTAAAATATTTCAATCATTTATCAGTAACAATGCCTATAGTGTAGATTCTTCAATTTAACCATTAATCAGTGTTTTATCTTATACTGTATCACCTTAAAGAAACCTTATCAACTGCATAAGAGAAAGTTATTTTTTTTAAAAAAAAAATTGATATTCCTGTTTCTTGAAAATAATTAAATAATTTTAATTATAAAATAAATTTAGAAGGATAAAGCATGTTGAAGATTTTTTTAATGTGCTTTGCAATATGAATGAAAGAATAAAAATCTTTGTATCAACTTTAAGCAATTTTTAACATAAAATTTAACATGAACATGTATAATGTGAGAAACATACATAATGCAAACTATCTTTATTTTTTTATAAAAATCTCTTAAGACATGAGTTAGCTTATTTGCTTTTGTTTCTTACAGTAAAATATTGTATCTAAATATAAAAAGAGAATAAATATAGCATTTTTTAAATTGACTCCTTCGTTGTTGCAACATTATATTTTAAATAATGCAAATACTTAACTTCAAATAATCTTCACACTAACACAATATGGGGAAGGAAATGACTACATACCTGTAATCCAGGCCTACGCACTGAAGGAGGAGTGGAAGAGCCAGGCAATGCTGGGACACCTGTGGATAGCCGATGTCTCTGGACCAATTCGTCAGCAGGAGGGTCTGTCCAGAAATGATCTTGGGTCTTCATCTTGGAATAATCCAGGGCACAAGGACCCACTGAAAATAACAGGTCAAAGCGTTTAATTTATAAAACATTAAGTAAAATCAATGCAAGAGTAAATACAATATTATGCATCATTAAAGATTTCTGAATCCCAAATATAAATAGAGAAAAACATATTTTTACTGAAAATATTGAAGACCTTTTTATTCAAGACAGGTAAATAACAAATTTTTAATAGGCATTCAACCTTCTGAATGAAAAAGAGATGCAATGCACATCCCCCAGATGATACAACTAGCAAAGGAATTGACAAATAAAGAATTTTAATTCAGAAAGAAACAGACAAGGAAGAAAAATAATCAACAGTAAAAAAAGCAAATAGAGCAGCATTAAATTGATTTTTTAATAAGATGGACTCAATAGTAATGTAATAATTGCAAAGCTTGTAGCAGTTACAATTTTATAAAGAAAAAAAGAATTTATACATCTAATTTGAAAATCAATATTAATAAATCCAAAAACTGTACTTAATATTTATGTTTCAAATAATCAGCACTTCATTTAAAAGTGGACTACAACAGTACCATTGATGATATAAATGTTTCTTTATTACCTGGGTTACTTCTGCTATATAATAATAAAATAACGGGGGGGGGGGGGAGTATTAGTGTGAATTAGCAGAAAATAATTTGTTCTTATATAGCAGTAGTATTACTTCACACAATTGGTACACAATGTAATACTATCAGAATATTTTATGATTATAGTTTGCTTTAGTATAAGGAATTAATTTTATAAAATATATAGACTAATTAATTAAATCATCAATGCATGCCTTTCTAAAAAATTTAAAAAATTAATAGACATCTTTAAGTTGCTTTAAGAAACAATGAAGTTAAAAGTTATTTAACCCTAAAAGGATAAGTTTCGGCAAGAAAAAAGGAGAGTTAATCTTTTAAGGATAGAAAAAGTTATTAAATGACTCACCAAGAAGTGATGCGAATATTTGACCACAAACAGGATCTGAGATTAAAGCTTCTTTTTCATAGTATTTGCTGAACAAAAAATATATTATTTTATAAAAAGATATAATGTGTCTACTCAAAATAAATGCAAATATGCAACTATAGGAAGAAAAAAAATTTTACAATTATCAAAGCACACAGTATTTATAAATTAATTACCATAATAATGAGGTCCATCTAAAAGAACATAAATAAAGGATTTGAAATTATGATAAAAGGAACAATATTTGATTCAGAATTAATTTAATACATTAACATAAAAGGCAAAGAAAAATTGAGATCCTAATAAGATTTCTTGATTAGAATGAAATGAGAGTTTCTTAAAAGGTATAGAAATTATTCAAACTAAAATCTTTTAATAAAAACTTAAAACCATACAATATTTTTATTCTTTTACTTGAATGTTGTATTAAAACAACAAAAAGTATGGGTTAGTAACAGAAATATAGTAACTTTTATAATTATATATATAACTTTAATAATATATAACTTTTATAATGTGTATGGATGTAATATCATAACCATGGAATTGCCATCTTTACCTTTTGAATAAAACGTTCATGTTTTGTTCTAAACTTGTGACAGTCACCAAAACAAAAGATATTGACACCATAGAGGGAGTACGAGACAGTTAAAGTTAAAAGTCATGTTTTTCTTTACTGTAAAATACATACCATAGAAATTTAAGACATTAATAAATTTTATTCAGAAACTAAAAATTATTTTTTTTAATTCATCCCCTTTTCATTTATAAAATTCTAAAAACAAATTTAAAATTTTTTAAATAACTTGAGAAATTTTTTCTGCAAAAAACGTTAGAAGACAATTAAAAATAAGTAATGAATCTAAAAATTTTCCATTATGTATATTTTTAAACATTTTCAACGTTTCTCGTGTTTAAGTCTCTCAAAAAAGAATAATTCATCTGTTCTAATAGTTTTATTATTAAAAAAATGTGACAACCTACAATTTACTTAACTTACCTAGCATTATGAACAAGATGGTCAACAATTTTTGCTAACTTTTTTTCAAATAAAGCCAAACGAATCCATAGAAAACGTGGATTAGGCTGTGACTGATTCAAGGAAGGACTGGAGCTCTGACGTTTTTCAGGTTTCAGTCTCAGCTTATTTGTGCTGTCACTACTTGAAGCAGACCGCCTAAAAAGCAGTTTTAAAATATATTAACATAACAAATATATCTAGACAAAAATTTTACTTCTATTTAAAGCACAACTAAAGAGTTACACATTCATTGTATGAGTATGTAAGATCTAAAATTAAAAATGAGATTTATAAATAAACTATTAAAAAATTGGTCCTAACACTTTAAAAATCTAAAACATTTCTCATAAAAAAAATTCATAGCATCTTCCTATCAAGTTTAGAATAAAACTACAAATTCTTATCACTATTTAAAAACAATTTTTTGAATTATCGTCATATAAACTTGTTTTATGGGTATTCTAAAAAAAGAAACTTGATAAGAAAAAAATTAAGACTATTGCCTTTCTAATTGAAAACAATCACAACACTAAAACACAATAATTGAACTGAACTCAGTGGCACAACAGCCCATGAGGGCCAAGGCCTACTGTATCTCAGTATACATGACCTTAGGCGCTGGGGGGTGCATGTGCAGACGTTTTGGTCAAGTGGTCAGTCTGACGCAAAATCCCAGAGTTCAATTCCTAAGCAAGCTTGGTATTCATTTATCGACCCACTGAAGGGATGAAAGGCTGAGTCGACCTTTCCAAGATTTGAATCCTAGAGCTGTGGTAGAGCACTATCACTCAGCCACTGGGCTTCAAAACATAATAAATCATTATGAAATACAGCCCAATCATTTAAATATATAAAGAGTGATATTTTGGGGCATTATACATAAATTTTATGTTTTCATAGCTGATTTTTTGAAAAATTAAAGTAAATAAAATAATGGCAATAAAAATGTAAAGATATCTTTACTTATTAGGATCAATATTTTCTATTTCAGCCACCATTCTTGCTATCTCTGCAGCTTCTTCATAGTTCTTTGAGAGTTTTTGAAGCAAAGCAGTAGTAGAATTTGTTTTAAATAACCCCAAAGCTCTACGCTTTAAGCTGTGAGACAGACAAGCATCCACTGCAGCTAAATTAACGAGAACAAAATTATGTATTATAAGTTTAGAAAATTAATGTATAGTATAACAATCCATTTTATAAAGCTTTTCTTTTTGCATTTAAATTATTAAGTCATTTACAAAACTGTTTGTTTATTCTAAATGATATGTGAAGAGTAAATTGCAACATACTGTTTGATAATTTGTTAAAATTTGCATTAATCTGTGTTGCAAATAAACATAAGAAAATAATTAAAATTACTATTGAAACCAGAAAAAAAAATACCTCCTCTAAGAATGACAAAGGCTTCATTTCTAATTATACTTAGTTGATTCTACAGTATTTTGACCAACTCTTAAATTATATTTTACATTTAAATTTAAATTAGTATTTTATTTTAAGTAATAATTTAAATTATACTTCTAGTTTATTTTACACATTGCAAATGATATTAATACTACATTCATTACACATTTTTATGAAAACTATTTGTTTAACACTGCACTAAAATTTCATAAAACGATTTTCTCCTTATAATAGAGCATTTTTTTAAATTATAAAAAGATTAAAGTCTTAAAACGCTTTTAAATTTTAATGCATCAAATTAAATTATAACACTAATAAAAAACCTAAAAACTGAATTAATGAAGGCATCTTATAATTAAATTTACACAAAGAAAAAAAATAGTTCAGAATTTTTTTGATTTCATTTAATTAACTTTTCAAAAGAGTTACACAGCAAACTAATTTTCAAATAATTCTTTTGGAATGATAGTAAAATATCATGAATAAATTTGAATTCGAAACTTTACACTGCATGAAGATTTTGAAATACTATTTATCAATTACAATTTAATTTTAACATGTTACAAAGCTCATATTCAACAAAACAATCTGAAATTAAGCATAACATCACATAACAAAATCAATCAATTTGGATGTAAAAAGTATGAATCCTGAAAGTTAATTGATTCCCATGATGGTAAATAATCGGAGGCAATGGGGGATGCACTACATCAAAACAATCATTTTAGTCACAACTCTAAAAACTCAGCAAATGCAAATCTTTACGGTGTTATTAATGCAGATTTTTGATTTTTTTTCATTCATATGTTTTACACCTGCAATCATTTATATCTACAATATAAATCTTATTTTAAAAAGCAACAAGAAAAAAAACAGGTACAAATTATATTTTTCATATTTAAATACATTTTACCCTGATATAAAAAATAATTACAAATAATTTTAAAAAATACTTAAAAAATAGTTATTTAAAAAGGTAAAAAAAAATTAGCATTGAAAAATATCTTAAATTCATAAATGTAAATGAAAAATGATAAAATTTACCACATAAAGAAGTAATACTACTGCTATCTTCATGGACAAATTTACGAGTAACAGCTTCCTCCATAATCTGCTTTACCTAATGTTTGGAAATGAACAATTTCATACAAAAATTTTTACATATATAATTAAATAATACTAAACAAAATGATCACTTTCATAAATATTTTAGATTCTACTTAGACAAAATATTATCCTTATTTTTGCACACATAAAAATATTAAATGTATACAACATATTCAACATTACTGTGAATATAAAGCAAATTCTAATTTTCACAAAAACAATCCAAAAGTTCCTAACTTTTTTATATAAAAACATACTTAATGTGATATTATGAAATCCAATAATAAATACTCAAGGACATTTTAAAATAATGGATCAAAAACATTTTGTATGTACAAAAGTAAATAAATAAAATGCCATAATTATAAGTAATAAAAATTTTTATTGATCATTTAGCATAACAACAAAATAATTAGAAATGTAATATATTCAGAACTGTTCACACTGAGATTTCCAGAATGCATGTGTTTGTAAAATGAAAAAGATGACAGTTTAAAAAGTCCTATATATACTCCAAAGAAATACATAATAATTAAAAAAACATTTATTTGTAGGTATCCTTAGGGTATAATATTATATATACAGTGGGTCACAAAAGAGTTCGTACACTTGCAATTTCTTATAAAATTTAATGTTTTCGACTAATAAAAATTAATATATTGTAAATGTAATTTTTTATCATATCTGCAACTTGTTTTTAATGGAATGACATAATTAATTTTTTAAAAATAGTATAATTATTTTTTTTAAAAATTAATATAATCAAAAAGCTACTAAAAATTACGCCACAAAAGTCTTTGTACACTTAACAAAAATCTCAACTTTGCTTTAAATATTGTATTTCTTTCTTAATTTAGTACTTAGTAGGATATTTTTTAGTGTCCACAACAACTTTTAAGCATCTTGGTATAGATTTAATTAGTTTTTTGTAATTTCTGCATCGATTTTCCTCCATTCTCTTGTGATTATTGTTTTTACTTCACATTTTCTGTTTATTTGTCATGTTT
>BMAV01001357.1:79194-147595 GCA_019973955.1 Trichonephila inaurata madagascariensis | reverse complement strand
TTTTTACAAAATTGCACATGAGCATTTTGAAATAATACCAAATTAGAATGAATATATCAGTTCTACTTTTTTCCTGGATGCTGCAAATTTACATTTTTTAAATCCTAAATCGTATTGTAAAATTTCAGTCTGAGGTACAACTAATAATTCCATATTCTTAAGAGTCCTTATTAAAAACATCCATTGTTGGAAGATTGTACACATATATTTGATTCTTCCTTATTTTTGTGATCCCTCATTCAGTCAGGATAAAACTTACAGCATTTGGGGGGGAGTAAAAAGGATACATCCACTTTAATTATCAAGTATTTCTAAATCTTCAGGAGAAAAGAATTAAATTGTAAGAAATGGAACAAATAAATGTTGAAGAGATACAAAAATTCCAAATTTTCCAGAGTTTTATTCACATAATACATGAACATCAATTAATTTTAATTGTTTGTTATTAATTTGAAACAATTCCATACATTTTTTTATGTTCTCATTATTATATACTTAATAAATCAAAAAGTTATGTAATTTAAAACTATACAAAAAAAAAAAAAATGAAAAACCGGCAATCTATGATAGATATCTCCCAATTGTTCTGAAGTTCATTAAATGATACTACTTTATTAATCAAATAAATCATTTTACCTTGATTTCTTCAACAAGAAAGACTTAAGCAACAATTTTAATTGCTGTTCGACTTTTGATGTAAAAAAAAAATTCAATTCAACTTTTTCCAAATTTTTAATAAAAAAATTTCAATGCCAATCTTTTATCAGTATTTTTCAATTATATTTGTATTTTTGAAGAATATATAGTTCTTAAATAATTTGCATATCGATTTCTTTCATACTCAATAGCATTTTTCATTCTATAGAATTCCTAGTTATTACATACAATGCCTAAGGAAAGTATATAAAAATCTTCATAATTTGCAATAAAATGCTTACATATTTTATAGAATGCCAACCTTTCATATAATTGCCAGTAACACATATAAGGCTCTAAGTAGAATATGTTTCAAATTCTATTTATGATGAGATTTGAATAGAATTTGAAACATATTCTACTCTTAGAGCTTTATTCCAAAAAAATCTTGAAAAGCTAATGGGAAAGGGGTAGATATTAGATTATTCTAAGCAAACAATCTACAATCATTTAATATTTTATTACATTTTAACAATTTTCACAAAGACTTTTCTAATCAGTTTTCATTTTATCCTTTTATTTCACTAAACAGAATAATTTAAATTAAAGTTGTTAGTTTAAAAATAAGGCAGCTCTTCTTTTTTTTTTTCAAACACAGCATAACAACAGCATCAATAATCAACAATTTGAAACTAGATACAGCCCTTTAATGAAGCTATATTTGCAATTGTAACTGCTACTTCAAATCTTACTTTAATTTTTGGAAGTAAATGCATGAAATTTTGGATTTAATGTTTTTCATAACATAAAAAATGCAAATATCTAAAAAATACTTCGAATTTTACAATTTATTTATTATTATTATTTTTTTTATTTTTTTTGTCAATATTTTTTTAAAAAATTTAGAAATGGAAAATATTTATTTTTAAATTGGTGATGAGTATCTTGGATGAATATAAAATATTTCAACTACTATAATAAATTATTCATTTAACATTAAGAAAGCTAGTGTGTTTTAAATTGTTCCTCAAAAATTTTAAAATGTAATTTAACAAAAATTGAAACAGAGAACTTATTTTATAAAAAATTAGTTTTAATTTTTTTGAAAAACATACTCTTCTAAGAATATTCTTTACAAATTAAAAAAAAACTTTTACATTAATTATCAAACATATTAACATGATAATTTAGCTCTCTTTGACTGATTAGTGATATCAATTTTGCCTAACTAGGATTGAGAATTTAAAAAATTATAAAGAGAACATTTTTATGCTACATAATTAATTTGATATAAATTATAATGTTGTATTAAAAAGAAATATAAAAGTAAAAAAATAAGAAATAACCTTAACAATACTGCATTTTTACTGAAACTCTTTCAAAATGAACAGTTGAAAAAAAAACTGATTTTTTCAACATTTACATCTTAAAATGATAGTGTAAATCATAAGGATTGATAAGAAAAGCATGCAAGTTGTACAGTTCTTAAGCACACACATAAAAAAATTCAAAAATTTATCAACAGAATTTTTAATGCTTAAAATTTAAAAAAACATGGAATAAGCCCATCTTACTTGAAACCAATATCAATATGTGTGATTGTAAGACTATACATTTTACATACATTTCATAATCAATATCATACATCACATGAATGACTACAACTAGGAAGTATTTATTATTTAATTTGTAAAAAAACTTCCCAATAATTTTATACTACACTATATTCCAATATTTTGCAACATCTTATTTTTCCTTCCTTTTAAATTAAGAGCACACAGTTTAATTTTACTGAAGGCATTATGAAAAATGTTATACTTATAATATATTACAAAATCAGACTTTATAAAAACAACATACTTTAATTTAATACAAAAATAAAATGATTCCTCAGTATTTACTTCACAATATGAGTTTGATATTTCAAAAATGTTTTACATCTTGCTTCTAATTAGAAATACACAAAAGTCAAAAAGTTAACAATGTTCCATCAAAGGTAAAATAGTCTTAATTTTTCAAATGAAATGTACATTACATTTCATTTTAATTATTCAGACATACATATATATTTGTATCTTACATATACCATATATTAATATTATCATGTTATGATTTAACACATTCTATCATGTGTTGCAAATAATGTGCAAAAAACTTTAAAGTGGCAGATGATCACGATTAAGGTAATAGAAATGTCAAATATACATATAATTTATATATCAAATATACATCTCTCTTTGACTTATTAAAATAAAATTAAACAACACATAATACGCCTTAATAATTCGAAGGAAACATATGGATCATTAATATCTCAGGATAAAATTAGTTCCATACTATCTTTTATTAATTATACGTACAACAACGATCTGTGAAAAGTAATAGTACATACACAAAGCTCAAATACATATGTGTAACCAAT
Organism: Trichonephila inaurata madagascariensis; assembly: GCA_019973955.1. Lineage (NCBI taxonomy): Eukaryota > Metazoa > Arthropoda > Arachnida > Araneae > Nephilidae > Trichonephila > Trichonephila inaurata. The sequence goes on along the minus strand of BMAV01001357.1, from coordinate 144,537 downwards.
GTTAAATAATTATCAAACAAAAAAACAAACAATGAAATTAATAAAATATTTACCTCTTTTTTCACCATGCGCAAAAGTTTTTCTCTGTACTCTTTCTCTGCAAAACAAATATACATATCATAAAATGCACCCGGCAAAACCAAGATAAAAAAAAATAATAATACTGAAAAACTTTATATGAAAATGGTACATCGGAAAAAACTAAATACATTTTTTAAACGTAATTATCAGAATGAAATGAAATCACATTCGTACTCACCTGAGTTATTTTGATCACTCATAATTTCAAAATATTCGGTTCACACCATATGACAGGTAGTTTCAGTATCAGGAAAACAATGATGCCAGATACCTGCTTTGCGATTGGTAAATAATTTTTTAATCCAATTTTCTTAAAATGTAATCTAAATAAGGAAATAAATTTTTATTCAGAAAAATGTACGATTAATGTGCTTAAAATTATTCGAAATGCCTCTTAATTCGATTAAGTAAATCAGATATAAGTATTCTTCCCAAATTATCTATTTGAAAGAACGTGTTCCTATCATAAGTCCTTTTTCTCAGAGTGAGCGTGGACAATCATCAAATATCTGAAAAATAATCGTAGGCGAGATTAAATAAAACCAGTGTAATATTAATTGATGCTTCTTGAACAGTTTTTAAAAAAATATTTGTTCGAAGTTACAGAAAGTCTTTAAGTGACGGCATAGGGTTGTCTATTCCTGAAATAAAAGTGGATGCGATAGCCGAGATGTCATGGTCGCAAACACATGGACGGCGTTGTCTTGTCACAAATTCGAAACCTAGTGCCTCTGAAAACCCACCAATGTAGAAAGGCCGATGTACCTTAATTCGTCCATACTCAAAAGTCTCCTGTTTTCATGGAATGGAAATTTGAAGAAAGAATGCAATACAAGGTGTCATCCAATTAAGGTATCCGACTACGTTCGGAACCGTGATTTTGCAAAAGCGTATAAATGGATAATACACTACTGGCCACCGTAAATGCAACACCCTGAAGGAAGCATGCAAAAAACATGAAATTTACAACATGCATTAGCGGAGGTGAGATATGCAAATGATTAGAATTTCAGCGCAGACACACATCACGCGCGCCTGTGGCGCCACCTCAAAGCGCTATTTAAGTCTTGGAGATTTCGACGATTTCAAGTTCGGCAATTGTGTTTTTCTTGTGGTTTTTTCAAAAAACGATCTGTTATGTCTCGTAGAAAACAGCGATCAGCTTTTGATCAAGTATCCGAGTTCGACAGAGGAATGATAGTGCCTACCGAGATTGTGGATTATCTTTCAGGGAAATCGGTAGTCGTGTTGGACGAAACCAAATAACTGTAATGCGGATATGTGACCATTGGATGCAGAGGGGTACGATGGACCGACGTGGTCGATCGCATCCACCTCAATGCACAACTTCACGTGAGGACAGACAAATTGTGCGTATGGCAGTGACGGATCGCTCAGTCATATCACGAACCATAGCACAGCACGTTGAGTCTGTAACGCATCATTCAGTGGCTGCGCGTACCATTCGACGCCGTTTACAGCAGAGAGGTCTGTCAGCAAGACAAGACGTCCATTGCTTGGTCTACTCTTGACACAAAACCACAGACGTCTCTGCCGCCAATGGTGCGATGAAAGAAGGATGTGGTCGGAAGAATGGAATGAAGTTGTCTTTACTGATGAGTCACGCATCTGTCTGCAACACCACGATGGTCGGACTCGAGTATGGAGACACCGTGGAGAGAGAATGCTGAACAGTTGCGTTATGCACCGCCACACTGGTCCTGCACTGGGTATTATAGTATTGGGCGGTATTGGATATCACTATCGCCCTCCTCTAGTACGCATTTCCGGTACTTTAAACAGCCAGCGCTACATCTCCGAGGTGTTGGATCTAGTTGTCCTTTCTTACCTTCAGGGCTTGGCCACAGCCATATTTCAACAGGATTATGCGTGACCACACGTGGCACGCATTGTCCAAAGATTCTTCGTCAATCGCCAGATTGAATTGCTTCCCTGGCCGGCTCGCTCTCCAGATCTTCCACCGATAGAAAACATGTGGTCCATGGTTGCTCAACGATTGACCCAGATTACACCCCCTGCTGCCACATCAGATCAACTTTGTCAACGTGTGGAAGATGCTTGGTCTGCTGTACCCCAAGAACACATCCAAACTCTCTTTGAATCAATGCCGAGGCGTGTGGCAGCGGTGATCTCCAACAATGGCGGCTACTCTGGCTACTGATTCTGGCAAGAACCACACTTCACAGAAGTCTATAAATTTAATCATTTGATACTTGGTCAACATGTTATCTACAAAATAAATTTTGTTGTGCTATCTCTTGTCTTTCTTGGTGTTGCATTTACTGTAGCCAGCAGTGTATTTATGATATGTAGTGTCACATAGATTAGAAAATGTATATAAAATTGTTTTAAGAATAGTATTACTATAAAAAAACTATTCAAGTACAATACTTTGACAAAAAATTAACTTAGAATGACCAATTCTCAAAATATTCTCCTTTTGTGAAAAATGCTTCTAATATAATAATATTTCGCCTGTATATAGCTCAGACCTCTGTACAGAGGCTCAACTAGAATTTTTGAAATATCTAACTTAGAAGTGGGTTTATCCATGTCTTACGACAACAGAGGGTAGAAATTTTAAGAAAAAAACGCCGATAATTATTTCAATTGGTGGTAACTCTGAAAATAATGTGAATTTTACAAAAATCATAGTTGAGACTCTATACAGAGGTCTGAGATATATACAGGCAAAATATTATTATAATAGAAGCATTTTTCACAAAAGGAGAACATTTTGAAATAAGATTATTCTAAGTTCCTTTTTTGCCGAAATACTGTATTTAAATAATTTTTTTTTGTCAAAATGTCCTTAAAATAATTTTATACATGTATTCTAATCTAAGTGACACTAAATGTGATGAAAATTATTCATGTATGCGCTTTTTTAAAATCACGGTTCCGAACGTAGTCGGATACCTTAATTTGCCCGTGACTCATAGTTTAAAATGTCTATTGCTAACGGCCATCATGTTGCTAAGTTTAGAGGGTAAATTGTGGTTTGAAAAAAGTCAAATCATACAAATTTATACTCCAGATAGACATTTAATCATGTTTAAGTAAGTCAGCAAAATCAGTGGTGTACACATAGTACTTTTATGCAAAATGGGATGGAGAGGAGTAAGATATACTTAAAAATAAACACGTAACAAACATCGAAGCTTAATTTTTACCCTAAAAATTAAATAGTTATTCAATGGGAATGGCATGAACTCCAGCCCTTTCTTCCTCTTATTTATAATCTTGTCAGTATCCAAATTATTTAAAATAGTTTTATAATTAGAAATGTTTAAATTTAGACTTTGGCATCTGAATACTCATCCACTTCAGAAATTAACTATAGAACCCTATAGTATTATCTAGATCCCCGAGATAAGTATACTAGCAATTGCGCAGTAAATGGAATATGTAGATTTGTCATCCAAAAAGATTTTGTTGGTGGCACAACTCCCCTCCTTCCGGGCACGGGGGGGGGGAGCTGATATTTGTACGAGTCTTTTAAGGATTTATATTCATAATTTAAGCTTGCATTGCTAAATGAATTGAATTTCATTTGATTTTGGATAAGTTAACCCTTTATATTATTCATCTTTGGTTTTGTGGATGTGTCTCAAACTGAGTCACTCAATTTTTCCAGATAAAGGAAATTGTGAAAATAGCCGTGATTTGAACAGTGTTGGGGTGGAGTCAGGGCCGATCCTAGCAGGTGTGCAGTGCGTGTCCCGCACGCGGGTGACCGAAACAAGGGGGAGGTCTCAGGCCGCCTATGATTCTTTCGATCAAGCAAAATTTTTTGTGAATTTCTCAAAATTTAATTTATAATAAGTTGGATAAATATGCTGAATTTTAAATAGTTATTGAAAAATCAAAATAAGTCCTGATTTCCAGACTACATAACATAGTTCGAGAAAAATAAGAATGGATTTTAAATTCTGAGGAACATTCCTTCTCATCAGGGGTGTAGCCTGCCTTATCAAGGGGCCAATATCAATGATACAGGCTCCCCCTAGCTACAGAGGCCCCAGACGTGTGTAAGCAAAAGTTGTAAAATGTTATTAATAGTCATATTGAGAGTTCCTTTCTACGTTTTTAAAATAGTATGTCACTGGCTTCAAACGATATAAATTTTCTGAGTGAATTCTGAATCTCAGGACGTACTATAAAAAAGTTTAAGAGCTGGTAAAGTTACTCAAAATAATGAGAAAACAAGGAGTGGTATGTGGTCAGAAAGCAGAAAAAACTTCTCATTCAAAGAGGTTCGACAAAAAGATCGTTTGAAGTGAAATACAGATAACATTTGGGATGGGAAAAATACATTCAGAATGTTATTTGCTTGTAAATGAAAGTACCCCCTTCGTCTATTGATTGATTGACTGTAATAAACGTCGCACTAAGAAGCTACATGAAGACTTGGCAGTTGGAATTTTTTTCAGAAGTGGTCCAGTGAAGGAGAATATTATAGATTTTATTTATCCCGGTTCTCTTTTATTTCTGTAATAACCAAAAGACAGAATGTACATTCAGTCAGCAAGGGATCTGCTCCCGTTCTAAGAAAGATCTGGCCCATAAGCGCCAGAAATGTTCTGTCACACTCCAAGTCTATAGTTAATTATTTTTTAACGAGTATTCATGAGTTCTCAACGCTGGTCCCATGGGGGAAGGCGGAGGGGGCGTTAAGGAAGAATTTCCACACATCGGACAAAAGTGATGAAAAGCACGATCAAGATTTATGACATGCTTAAAGAGGAATGAATAGAATGGGACAGAATGACCCTTAAAAAAAAATACCCCTTTTCGAAGAAAAATGAGGAAATTTTGCATCAATTTGACTTCCGAACTAATTTCTTTTAGACAAGACAAAAATCGGAACAACAAAAACGGTTAAACAACAAAAAGGTAACTATATTTTCACTTTCAAAATTCTCTCTTTTCAATTTTTAATATTTAATGCCCAGGTATTTTAATCATTGCATAAGATAAAGTGAAAAAAAAAAGTATTTTGTTGCTTTTGTGCGATAACTATGTTTTTATTTATTTTTCGTTTTACATATATAAATATAAATAACTGTCATCAGTTTCTTAGAATACCTTCGTGTTGATTAACATATTTAAGTGTTTTTGTAGCTTGAATGTACCATAATCTTCTTAAAACATTTTCAGTTGGCATTGTTATTCAAATGAAAGTATATTATTTGTCTCTCGTATAAAAATAATTCCTCTAGTCGCTTATGAAAAACGGTAGTAGTTCATTTAAAATACAAAACACTAATGAGCCTTTGAATACATTCATTAATTAATTACCATACTTAAAAGGATCCTGACAATAGCGCGAAATTGAAATAAAACATAGTTATATTTATTTTAATGATTTTGTTTGTAATCATAAAGTATTACGTTAATTTTGTTTAATATAATAAATGAACCAATCTAAAATTTCTAAATATTTAATTTATATTGCTTCAAACTGTTAAAAAGAATTTGCTAAGTAAAAAATTTGTTAAGTTTACTTAAATATGTACCTTTTTTCTTTTTATTGAGGTAACATGTGAAATAATCACATAATTTTTCTAATATACTCTAAGACTGCTAAGAGAAAAATTATTTTGTAAGATTGAATTTGAAAAGCACAAATTCTTTTTGTATTTATTGCTATTTTAAGAGTGATTTGCACGATACCTTCTTGATTAAGATCTTTTGCCCAGAGAATTTGAAAGAATATTTAATGCAACCTAATAATTAATTATGTGTATAATTATTTATAAAAATACATAAAAATCGTATAATTTCTTTAAAATATTGTATAGCATTCTGTATGTTTCTAATAAGTTAATCAAAATTCATCAATAACAATCTATAGCAATATTTAAAATCTTTAAAAAAGGCAGAATGTCAGAACTATGGCAAAAATTTCTTATAAAAAGCATTTAATGAAAGGTTTATTTTTACAGAACAATAATAAATGTTAAAAAACATAGGTAATATTTTTATTTGCTCCTAGTAGTATAAAACTATTTAATTAAAGTGATAGTAAAATGCATCACAAAAATAAAAATATGATAAACACAATTTAGATCAGAGTGATTTCTCTCTCTCTCTCTCTTTCAAACAAAACCGAAATTTGAAAAATTATTCAACAAGTAGTAAGGATAAGTGTGTAATCTTGAGTATTTTTAATGTAATTAAGATACAAATTTAGTTAAAAAATTTTAGATTTCTTTTGTGATATTGTGGCCTTTGTCAAAAAGTTTTGGGTTATCTTAGAAATTTCAAATTATTCTAGAAAAATGTTTTATTGTTCTGTTTAGTCTCAAAGTATTAAGATATTCAAAAAAAACAAACAAACAAGTATAATAATAATATTAATGTTTTATTAACTTATATTTAGAAACTTTGTTTGTTTTTTTTAAAAAAAACCTTAGAATTTTTGAAAGCTTACTTTTGGTGGAGATGTTTTAATAATTTTGATATAAGTAATCTGGAAGCCAAGCTACATTTTTTTCTAGAAAAATGAAACTAATATGTTTAAACATACAATTAATTAAACAAAATATGTTTGTATTAAATCAGAAATATTTCATAATTCAGTCAGAAAATTTGAAAAAAAGATAAAATGTAATTTTTTGAGAGTTTGGAAAAAAAAAATTTAAAAGCTTAAGATTATTATTTTAATTTTCTAAATATTTCATGCAAAAAATTTACAGTTTGCAATAATAAATAGAAAACTTTAAAAAATTTGAAAACTTAAATTCGATTAAAAAAGAATTTAGTTATTTTTTAATCGAAAATTTATAACTTTATTTTCAAACATTCACAGAAATTTTTTTCATACTGCTACAGAGAAATAAATTATATGACTTGGAATCGGAAACCATCCCTCGGGAAGACCCGAGGTTTTGTGCAAGCATCGAAGTGGCAAAAGAAATGGTCTCGAGTTTCCCTAGTGTAGAGATGCTTTTAAAAATATTTTTAACTATACCAATGTAGAATGCATCAGGTCAGAGATCTTTTTCAGTTTTAACACGGCACTTTCCACGCAGGGTATGTCATACACACCGTCTACCTTTTTTCAACGCTCCTTCTAAACCTTTTTGGAAAATTGATAGTTTCTCACGTAGCTGAATTTAAGGTCACATCTTTTGAGAGGCGTTAGCTTGTAGGCGAATTCTAATATATCTATAGACATATAAACATTTGGAAAGAACGTGACTTTAAAGGAGACAACTGGTACACATCCACTTTCAGATGAATTTCTGAAAAGAAAAAAAAAAAAAACACCTATTGCTGGAACAATAAGAGAAAATAAAAAAGAAATTCCGAAATAAAATATAGACGCTACACAGCTCTTCAATGAAATAACTTCATTCAAAGATATTTTTCCTGGTAAAAAACAGCCAACTGAGATATTAGAAATTTTAGTGAAAAATGATCTTATTCCCTGTTTTCCCAATTTCGCTCTATCAGTAAGAATTTTTTTTACCTAAACTCTGTAGCTTCTGATGAAAGAAAAGTTTTAGTAAATTAAAAATCATTAAAAATTACTTGAGAAATAATATGACACAAGAAAGGCTTTCAGATTTCGCCATAGTCTCAACTGAATCCGAAATCTCAGAAAAAACTGATTTAACCGAAACTATTAGCAAATCTGCTTCTCACTAAGCCAGAAAAGCTATTTTATAGTTACAGTAAAATCTGGCGTATAACGTGCCCCTCCACATATTCGCCGTATAACACGCACACCTTTTTTTTACGAAGAAACCTGAAATGCATGTGCGCAATGATCTTGTGTTTTGAAGTCCTTTATTCGAATATTATTCCAAGCTTTAGTAAAAAATAGTGTACTTTCAGAATTACAACCCTAAGGAATGTTATTTCTTTCTCAGAAACAGTATTTCAATTTATGAAAAAGTCTGATCTTTTTCTATGCTCATCTTTTTGTATTTTTAAAGCTCTCATTTTTATACCCGGCGTATTACGCGCACCAGTAAATTTCGTTCTTATTTTTGGAGTTAAAAGTTCACGTTATACATCGGATTTTACGGAATAGTTTATTACTTAGTCTTAGTAGAAGGATTGATTTATATACTTTTCGTTTCACGAGATTTGTGCCTTAGTACTTATTTTTATTAGATTGTATTTTTTTGAGTAAATTCTGTTGTTTTGCATTTATAATTATAAAATGTTTACTTTTATTTTAAAGGTTATATTTTTGTTAGTTTATTATTTGTTAATGAATTTTGTCGCTATTTTAACCCATCACCTGGCCAAAAAATGAAGTTCTGCACTTCAAATTTTATTTAAGTTATTATTAATGCGTTTTACTTTTTATTCTTATATAAGTGGATGATTTTTTAACGTCAACGTTAAGTATTAGTCAAAATATGAAAAGTTCTCTAAGGAGGCGGCACATTAGGTGTTTGCACGAGGGCGGCCGATACTCTAGGATCGGCCCTGAGTGGAGTGACGTCACGCCCCCTTCCTCCCCCCGTATGATGTAAACCAGTTTTTTGGACACTCCAAACTTATGCAAAGAGTGAAGTGCCTCGCAGTGTAAATAAAGCATTTAAGGTACCCGTCTACGTTCGGAACCTTGATTTTACAAAAGCGTATAAATGGATAATATTCATGATATTTAGTGTCACTTAGATTAGAAAACATATACAAAATTAAGAAAATTATTGCAATAAAAAATTATTTAAGTGCAATATTTTGACAAAAAAAGGAACATAGGATGACCCATTTTCAAAATATTCTCCTTTTATGGAAAATCCTTATTTCATAATAATATTTTGTGCGTATATAGCTCAGACCTCTGTACAGAGGCTCAACTAGAATTTTTGAAATATATAACTTAGAAGTGAATTTATCCATATCTTACTGCAATAGAGGAAAGAAATTTGAAGAAAAAAAACGCCGATAATTATTTCAATTGGTGGTAACTCTGAAAACAATGTGAATTTTTCAAAAACCATAGTTGAGCTTCTGTACAGAGGTCTGAGCTATATACAGGAAAAATATTATTATAATAGAAGCATTTTTCACAAAAGGAGAACATTTTTAAAAAAGGTTATTCTAAGTTCATTTTTTGCCGAAATATTGTATTTAAATAATTTTTTTTGTTAAAATGTCCTTAAAACAATTTTATACATATTCTAATCCAAGTGACACTAAATATCATGAAAATTATCCATTTAAGCGCTTTTTTAAAATCCCGGTTCCGAACGTAGTCGGATACCTTAACTAACTTCTATGGAACTCATTTTAGAAAACCAACAGCACCCAGCATCGGGTAGATGCAGTCCACATTTATTAGAATTTCATTATATGTTTCAACGTAACATAAATAATTGTAACCAAATTAAAGATCGAATATTTTGATTTAGAAACTTTTGAATTACAATTTCGTTTCGTAACTTCATCTCTATATATCGATATTGAAATTGTGGATGAACACTTACAAATGGAATTGAAAAATCTATTGTGATTCTTTGATGAAGCAAAAATGTTTGGTAGTTGAAACTCTAGATTTTGCTCTAGAAACTCTTGATCGGTTTCCTAAATTGTTATCATTTGTTACGCGTATAATGGCTATGTTCAGAAGCCCTTATGTATGCAAACCAGTGGCGTAGCTACCAATGGGGTAGGCGGTTTCTAATATATTTATTTATCTTGTTCAAATTTTCAATCGTTAATAAAAAAATTTCTATTCATCCAATCAAGTTCGAATATTTTTTTTAAAAACTTGTAGTGGATGACATTTAATGTTAATGCAGTTTTTTTCAAACATTTAGTCGTTAATTAAATTAATTACTGGTTTTTGACGCCAACTTAGATTGGTCTATACTGTTGTAACAATGTAACTGTTGAAAGAGACAAAAGTTGGCTTTGAAAACCTGTTTTTCAGCCAAACAAGCCAAACCGGGTTTGCATTGTTACAACTATGCAGACATAACATGCTTATTTTTTTCAATTCCTACTATTATTTCACTCTCTCCCTATATATATATTTATTTATTTATATACTAGCTGGATGGCCCGGCGTTGCACGGGCTTCTTCAAGTATACAGCCTTATGCCATAGAAGATTCCCCTTCCCTTTCAGTGTCAGCACTTCTGTGATTTCTATATTAATGTCATTGAAATACTCTTTTAGGAAATTTCTTCCACATCTTTGTCCTGTAGGAGAGATCTGTTTTTTTGCAAACAGGAGCGGCTCAAGGGCCGGAAAAATCGGACCCCGGCCTGGGGCCGCAAATTTTAAGGGTGGCATTTGGATCAAATTCGAAAAATATATTTTTTTCTGTTACAAAAAATTTGATGTATTTTCTGAAATGTTATTGGGTGTGAATTTGGTATTTCATTTAACGTATGTTATTTTGTACTCCATATATTTAATGACAGTTTCCTTTTATGTTGAAACTTGAAGGGTTTGAGGCGGGAGTATATGTTAAAACATAAAATTTTATATGTTTACACATCTTTAACTAGTAAATTTCTTCCCATCCCGGAGTGAGGTCACAACTGACATTCCTTTCTCTCTTACGATGTCCAGTTTCAACTATCCAAAAGGAGACAAGGGTAATAAGAGGTTTGAGTAGATAGAGAGCCACAGGAGATGCTTTATTTTAGTCTTGAGTGTAGTTATTATAAATTAAAACAAACGATTGCGATCTCCACCATTAGTAGACTATTTATCGAAAAAATTGGAATGCTTAAATAAACGATTCCTTCTTTTTCATTTCATTTGTATGAAATAATAACAAGAAATTACGCCCTTAATTTCGAATTATTTTGAATTTTTCAAGACTTAAAATAGTATATATATAGAGAGAGAAGGGCAGCATTTTCCATTTTTGTCCGGGATGGCAAAACTGCTAGAGCCAGCCCTGACCAATTATTTGTGTTTTTGAAATAAGCGGCAGATTTCACACCATGAAACTTTTGAAAATCAATTAACCATGCAAATACGAATTGCAGAACACATTAAAGAATGTCAACTGAGAATAAATACAAACGGATCAATATTTAATGATCAAGAAAAAGACGCACAAAAAAGAAGGCAAAATCAAAGCTAACGAAATTTTTCCATTACTCTCCTTTTTAGAATTAAATAAGCTAAAATATGTAAATACTTGAAGAAAAGAATTTATATCACTAAGGATATTTATTATTTCATTATAAATGTTCTGGAAATCCCCATATTCAAAGAGGGGGTTGGATACCATTTTTAATAACAATTTTTAACTATCGTCAAATTGGCCAATTACTATTAATACGTTGCTACAAGTCTTATAGAGAAAAGATAGTGAAGCGTGCGCCAAAACTGGCGATATTTCAATGGAGTGCCATGCGATAAATATCTTATACTAGATCGATTTTTTTTTAAAGATCTCCACTATAACTCACCCTTAATCAAAAGCTAAATTCGACCAAATCGCTTACCAATAATATTGTTACGAATTTTGTGTAAATAGTGTAAATAATTTGTATTTGAGTGTTTAATGCATTTATATTACTCTATGTTATGTTTATTGCGTGTTAAAATTGTACCATTCACAAACAATGCCGCCCCTTACGTTATAATGGCGGTTCAATGAGAACTTGGCGAAATGGCGGTAGAGCCAAGTTGGCATCATTTTTGGCGACCGTTTTGGCGACAATTTTGGCGTCACTGGCGAGTTCGGAATCCTCTGGAATCTTCTAGAAAGTAGTGGATCTCTCCATTAATGTCACGAGCGGCTATATTTCTGGAAGTTTCTGTCGCGCCTATAAAGAAGATGCTCGCAGGGACGGTGGGGAGTCTGGATTAAACCAGCGAGTAGTGAGGATTGTTTTGACTAGCGATTAGCTCGGCGGTGCTTGTGAATAATCTTTACTTACGTGTATTTTTAAACACTGGTTATTGTGTTTGATTGCTGTTGAAGGTGTGAAGACCTTCGGATATTTACTCTGTGAATATTGCTGCTGAACCCTGTATTTAAAGGATTGGATTTTTGATAATAAATTCGCATCGCTCTTAAAGAACTGTTTATTTTCTTTGTGATTGTTTTTTGCATAAAATCCACGAACCCTTGGATCTACGTAACAATATTGTATTATTGTATTACACACAAGCACCTTGCAAATATTGTTTGATTAATTTTAATTCGTTTTACACCTAAAATACAATGATAGAAGAAAGAAAACGCATGGGTGAAATTTTGGAGAACTTTTGTACTCACAAATGGAAAAATTCGCAACTGGTAGAAATTATTACCACTGTTCTAAAAGTTATAACTGCACAATAGCTTATCTTTACTTAGTAGCCCGTCAGCCGCTGTCATCTGTTTGATGTACAGCGTTGCCCGAGGGACACCACTTGGTGGTCGGCTACTTTGGTCCCTCGAGGCTGCCCTCTTCAGCAAACCCTCAGGGCAGCCCCGGGAGTGTAAAGGAACACCCCCTCATGTCTACAAAATAACCTGTAAAAATATGAACGTTATTCGTGGATCGAAAAGCATTGGTAACATCCAATGATGACTAGAAACGTCGACGATCCTCTGAAAAAAAATCAGCGTTACAATGAATTATTAAGTTAAAAAAGTTATATTCTATATTCAAGTTTAAAATATAATGCCTTAATAGTTATGTTAAATAAAAATCTATCGAAAAATTATTAATGTACTAACATAGTAAGCTCTATCAAACATAATACCTGGAAAATGTTACACTAAATAATTCTGAAAAAGAAAGTTTATTAGAAATATTTATCAAAACGTATGAAAAATGGGTACTTACGTAATATCGCAACTATCTCGCTAACTCTATTAATAACTTGCCAAGTTGGCAATCCCGTTTTTCTGCGTAGCGTACATGCTGAATTGGCATCCATCTGCTTAATTTCATGTAATGTCGCCAATAGGTTGCGATAATATGTAAGTTCCGAAAATTTAATCAAACAGTTATCACTAAAAACATGTCTTGAAGAATATTTTGTACTTAGTCAAACATATATATCCGTTGAACACATTTTAGAGTCTAAAAAGCTAAGGTATCTGATTATTTTAATATCGACTGCATATTTTTCATAGGATATCTATTCTGAAATTTAATTACATTAGAATTCTTTGCCATAAGTACGTCCTCGCAAAAGTGGTTATCTTTAAATCTGTAGAATAGCAACTTAAATAGAATTTAAAAAAAAAACATTAAATGAAGAAAGAAGCAAAATAAGAAGTAATAGGAAAAACTACATTAAAAACAATAGACATCACAGACACCTTGGGCGCCTGTGGCGTCCTTACCTTTGGAACGAGAGCCCTCATGTTGGGGAAGCGGTTGGCTGAAAGAGAAGGGGGTTCACTTACCTGAACGGAGATGAGGGACCTCATCTTCCGTGGGGGACGGGAAGGAAAAAAAGGTGCACTTACCTCAGGGAGGAAAGGGATGTCCTCCCAGTCCATGGGCTCTTCTTCTTGGCGGTGATCTGAAAAGAAAGACTCATAAAAAGCATTAAAATCTGGCATTGTTTCGCCAAATGAGCAGAAAGAAAGTAGCCAAAAGAAAAACGTTAATAGTTAAGCCTAACGCTACAGAAAGGTTGAAAAGTAAACAAAAAAAATGAAACTATTCAGTAAGATTAATATATAAAATGAAGAAACAAGAGAGGAACTACGAAATACAATAGATTTCAAGTCACCAAATATAGAAAACAAGGTCGCTTTTTGTCAATTGGCACAGAGCAGTTTTATAGCACGTTCAGTCGCAGTGAAATCTCACATCAAAAGAAAGAATTTCCTTCAAACACAATCGATTCCAGGAATTTCAACCAATCAGGATGAAGCAATCAGAAGTGAAAGTTGAAGTGCCTATAATGTAATGCTAAATTATTTGAAATGAATAGCTTACTACTTTTGTTTTAGCACACACCAATGAACATGATATTAATTTTAGAAATTGAAATGTAACTGATTTTTCTATAGTTAATTGCACACAATTCGTTTGACTTTACATCCAAATCTTGAAATTTTTACTCAGCAGAACCTATTTTGGTTCTTCTTTTCGAGATTTAATAAAAAATATGATTAAAATTTTCATGCGTTACTTTACCAGATGTGGCCGAAAATATTCACATCATAGCAATCCTTCATAAGGCGTGAGATTTTAAACCGATTCATATGTCAGGATTACGTAATATTTTTAGGAAATATGTTTCCAATACCATACCTTAATGCTTAATTCATGCTTTCAAATAAATACGAATCTCTGAAACTTTTTTGTGGAGAAATAGGAAGCTCGTTAATACTCCAATGCATCGCTTCCAAACGAGAGAGTATACGTCAGAAGGCTATTTTTCTCGAAAGCTAGGTTTTAACGAGAATCGAACGGAGGGGTAACACTCCGAGGGCACTGTAGATTACAAATCAGACGGTCGTGCGTCGGAATGGGGGCTCATGTAATTTAACCATCGTTCAAAATCTTGAAGTTACATGGTGTAAGCGTTATAGATAAGGAAATGGAGGGGCGCACTCAGGTGTCGGTTTCGTCGTCTAAGCATGTCTAGGAAATAAATGAAAAAGAAACTCATTATTAAAGTGGGCCTTTGAGTATAGATAATTAAAGGAATATTAAAACATTCAATGGGAAGGCAGTTTCTCTCGATGGCGACATTTGTAGGACATGTATTTCAAAAGAAATTTTGAAGTGGTTATTTAATTTTTCTCCAAGTCCAATTTAAAATGGCAACGGAGTGGTTAAAAAATATTTCAAGATACATTTCCGTCGAAAGACCAATTATTTGGAAAATATTTTCTTGACATTTGTTTATTCGAATCTTAGGCCGAAATAGTCTGTAATATTCGTGATTCTCAAAAATGTTGCGACATCTGAGTACATTGTAGAAGATTGCCTGATTTTAATGTCCAGCGCAGAAACGAAATCAGAATCCAAAACTTGTTTGGAAAGTTTGCAATTTTCTGATTATTAAAAAATTCAGTACAGGCTGCGAAGACGTTCTTATCCTCACATTACCACATGCGCTTGACGTGACAACTGTCGGATTAAGACAACACATTTGCGAGCATCCTAAGAAATCGGGTTTATCAAACTTCCTTCCTTGTTGGCGACAAAAAAATCTTTGGCGGTAAATGGCCACTTCTCCACCGGAAAGATATGTGAACAATGTTTCTGCATATTCTTTTAACTTGTTCCTGCGTGAAAGTGTTTTCATTTCTTTAGAGTGGGGGGGGGGGGAAGCCAGTAAAAACGCGGCTACTGGGCAATAATGAAATGTACACCAAGGTGGATATTAGAATGGGATCCAAACGTGTCCAATTAAAAAAGATGGAGATGATCCTGGTGAGGAGTAACTCTAGTTCTGCTAATATTTCAAATGATATGAACTTGGATGACTTCAATTCTTGCACAATTTTACGTGTAAAAGTACTTTGCCTTGGAACAGGACTATCTGAAATACATCGCTCGATTAATAGAGTGATGTTTCAAAGGTTATGCACTCATTTCAGGTAACAAAGTACATACGGCCTTTTGTAAAATGTGGCAGCAATATTGTTACTATTGCATTAAAATAAGGATTTAAGAAATCCTACTCTGCACCACCCCATTGCAATGTTTTAATATCAGTTCTCCTTATGTCCTACGTAGATTGCAATATCTTGATCATATTGTAGTTAAAGGTATTTTCAATACTTATGTATTATCGCAACCTATTGGCGACATTATATGAAGTGGATTCGAGAATGGTTTAGATTCACAATTCGGTCCAATATCGCAATTAGTTAAAAAGATATTAATTAAAAACATTAAAAAAATATTCGGCTCAATATTCACTTGCATCGTTGTAACAACGTTATTGTTATAAAAATGACGTAAGTTGGCGTAGAAAATCGATTTTCAGCCAAACTGGCTAAACCGGGTCTTTATTGTTACAAAAATGCAGAGGAATCATGCTTTTTAGCGTTTTAATTAATATCTTTTCAAATAATCTTTATATATGTAATTCTTCTGTGCGTGTGTATGTGAATGACTCCTCCTAAACGGCTGGACCGATTTTGATAACATTTTTTATTTGGGTTCAAGTGGATCCGAGAATGATTTATAGATTCACAATTTGGTCCAATATCGCAATTAGTGTTAAAAAGATATTAATTAAAAACCTTAAAACGCATAATTGTTTTACCCCGTGTGTGCTGTTTGTTTTGCTTATGCGTGTCAAGAAAATAAAAGAAAGAAGAGAGGAGAATTTTTCGATGTGTTCCCCGTTTTTGAAATTGCAATCTAATTTTTTTTTAATCAAAATCAGACAAAAAATAATTATAGCATTGGAAAGGTTATTCATTTAGCCACGATACGTCATATATCTTTATATATATAATTCTTCTGTGCGTGTGTATGTGACTGAACTCCTCCCAAACGGCTGGACTGATTTGAATGATATTTTTTGTGTGGGTTCAAGTGGATTTGAGAATGATTTAGATTCACAATTCGGTTCGATATCGCAATTAGTTGAAAATACGCCAAAATTATGTAAGGGCACGCGATTGTTCATAAACAAAATTTTGGTCAATACTCTTGAGGCCACTATTTTGAGTGGCAAACTTCAAGGTGAAGATGTACTTCTACCACAGATCCCAATGATTCTTTCAGACTCACCTACCCATTCAAATGATTGCAATTTCCATTTCACTTCGTACTTGCTATGACTATTAATAAGTCACAAGGTCAAACAATGACAATTTGGGGCTTAGATTGAGAAAACCCTTGCTTTCACACGGCCAATTATATGTTGCATGTCTGAGGTTTGGCAAACCAGCACATTTGTTTGTTTATACCCCTCAAGGATTAACCAAAAACATTGTACATTCAATGACATTAGGATAAATTTATTTTTCGTGCATTAAAACAATATACCAGTTATGAAAATAGCTCGAGTTTTATCTTTTTCACCCTTTAATCAAAACAAGTTTAAGTTTCTATATTCAGAATAGGTTCTATATTCAACTTAGTTCATAGTAAATACATACTCACACGCAATCAATATGTCGAATTGTGGTAACTGTACATGTGATGATGTCAGGTATTGTAATAACTTTCTTTATAAAAAATTTCATCAAAACGGTCCAGATTGTTACAATTTATTCAAAAAGTTTGAAACTTCCGAATTTAAGATGTGTGTAAAGGACAACGTCTGTCGGGACCGATAGTAAAGATATAAATATGTAAATACATATGACATAATCACAACATTAAGTGGTAATTAATTTTTATTCATTATCATTAAAGTATCGTATTGTCATCCAAAACAATCGTGTATATAAAATTTCAGTTTAACTGAATGCTTTAAAACATGAGAAAAAAACCTTTTCACACAAGTTTTGACACAAGTCGCCAAAAATGATGCCAATGTGGCTGTATTGGTAATTCTTTGAATAATTAGTTTTAATCAATTAATTTTTAATAATTATAATTAAATTACTGTATTGTCATCCAAAATATTCTTGCGTATAAAATTTCAGCTCAATTGAACGCTTTAAAATGTATTTTATTAACGATTGAAAATTCTACCAAGATAAATAAATAAATAAATATAGAGAGAGTGTGAGCCAATAGTAGGAATTGAAAAATATACAATGAAAGACATTGCATTTTTCTTTATTTATAATTTACATAAGGATTTTACTTAAAATATATAATTCATTTTCAAAGTATTAGCAACACCATTCAATGTATATAATTCAAACTTATATAAATAATTTGTAATTTATAATTTAGTTCTATATATACTTTTTTCATTCAGGGTGATTGACAAATTGGCAGAGTGTTTAGGGGTTACAGAGACGACTCGGGATCATTTTGGAATACAGGGTCGCAAATGCCGTAATTGCGAGCTATGGTGCAAAGAAACAAAGAAAACGAATAGAAACAACTACACATTAATGGGACAGAAAAGATTTTATTGAAAGGTTGCACTTTCGAATAGGTGTTCGAAAGTGCATGGACTTCTCCTAGGCTCACATAAAGAGTTTGGTGAATGAAAAGCCCGTTCCTTCAGTTGAAAACCGTATCGCTCGAATGTTTGTAGCTGCCGGGAGTATATGTGACATGCCAGGAATCTTCCAGAACGTAAAGAATTCCATGCAGCTCCACTGTCAGGCGCGCCAGACGACTTCTGGTCATAATTTCGAAACCTGTTGTAGTACAACTTTTCAACAAAATGTTTTCTCTCCTAGAAATGCGTTTCTGTTCTTTTTCTCGGCACCATAGCTCTCAACAACGAAATTTGCGACCCTGCATTTCTATGTGATTCAGAGTAATCTCTGTACTTCCTACAAATTTGTCGGTCCGGTAGCGAATTAGTTTGCTCAAATAAATGTTTCTTCAACAAAATTAAATGCGTGAAAGGTATTTAGATTTTTGGAGAAAGAAAAAAATTAGAACTGATTATTTTTAAAACGACGCACAGAAGAAATTGTCTGAAAAACAATCAGAAATCATCCCAAATGGAGGTAATTCTCAGATGTTTTAATGCCAAATAAAATGATGAAAAGATGTTTTAATGCCAAAATATCCAACCCATCTTTACATATCTACATCTTTTCCTTTGAGTATGCCAGTCTGCGGTAGCCTAATGGTCATGGACTCGTTTCATGAGTTCGAGTCCTGTTGCCACTGAAGACCCGCAGTGTAGAGGAGCAATATAAATCTGTTAAGACTCAAAGTTCTCCGGTGTGGAGGTTCGAAGAGGGGGTGTCAGCTCAGGTGTAATCCTCGTGACTTGACCATGGTTCAAAATGACGAGGTCCGTCACCAATAGCCCTCGTGTTGTTTACGCACACATAGTGCGACGTTAAAGAACACTCTTTTGAGTACATGCAGAAGAGACGAAAGCAACTGTAAATTCCGTTCGAACGTTATTCCAATGTAGGCGGAAGGTTTAGTATAAATATTTGTGTCCCACTTAAATTATTATGAAAGTTAAAATAAATTAGTAATAATTTTTACGAAAAACAAGTAATATATATATAAAAAAAATTTATCGTCAATTACTACTTTGTTAGAAAAACGTACTGGCGCCATCTGTTGTAGCTAATTGTAACTACAACGAAAATAACAACGCAGAAAAAATTTAATTAATGAATTAATATTTGAATAAAACTGTATTAACATCAAGTGTCGTTCACTACAAGTTTAAAAAGATTTATTTGAACTTGATTGGATGAATAGAAAGTATTTAATTAACGATTGAAAATTTGAACAAGATAAATACAGTCGAACCTCTATATTGCGAACTTTTCTACATAACGAACTTTTTCCTGGAACCCAGAAGATTTCCCGATTTTCTTCGTAAAATAACCTCCCAATAGCGAAGTGCATTTTTCTATATAACGAACTTTTTTCTTGTGATTCAATTTTTTTTATTCCCAGTGCTTTAAGTATTTCTCGACATTTCAAGTTATTCTATCTTTTAACACATTTTATCGTGGTCATAAAGGGAGTTTTGGTGCATTACAAAAATGTATTATGAAACAAAGTATTTCTTCAATAAAAAAAAAAAATCAAACAAAATTAAGAGATTTTATGAGTAATTAAATTTAAGGACGCATGTGGTAATGTATGTTTAGAATGTCTAGTTATACAATAATGTATGTTTAAAATTACTCTTGAATGTTTTAAATTAGAAAATCTCTTTAAAATTCATTAATTTTCATTCAAAATTATTTTCGTAATGTTGAAAATGCAGTATATTCCTCCCATTCTTTTTCTTGTTTTCCTTGCAGTTTTTCTTTTTGATGGGTAAGATATTAAAATACATGAATCTTAATTTATAAAAAAAAGTGTAAATAATAATTTTTTTTAAATATATAATGTTTATTAATTTATAAAATATCTTTTATGTGGTTTATAAAGTATATTAAAAGATAAAAGTATATTAAAAGATAAAGTATATAACGAACTTTTTTCCGGGATTTAGTGACTTCGTTATATAGAGGTCCGACTGTATATAGTGAGTGTGAGCTAATAGTGGAATTGAAAAAAGTTATAGAGTTAAGCAATATAGATTGGTACACAATATACAATGGGCTTGATTCAGGAAGTCACATGATAAAAACAAACACGTGTTTTCCATTGAATTCAAAACAAACATTAAACTAATTGTACTTGTTCTATTTGTAAAACTCAGATAAAATTTTAAATTTCATATTTGGTTAAAGATGTTTAAATGTTAGGGAAAAAAATTTCTTGAAAAAGATTTTTTTAAATGAAAAAAAAGTCGTATTTTATGCTTATACTTTTAAATAAAATGCATTTTGTATACATATGTACTTTTTAAGAGAAAGTTACTGCAAAGAGCAAAACTTGGCAACACCGGAGCGCGTGAACTGATTAGTTGGAAACACAAGATAGTTTTTATAGTGTGACTATGACGTCACATGAGTTTTTGAATTGATTGGCTAGAATCACGTGGCTTTCACTATCATGTGACTATGACGTCACATGAATCAACCTCATTGTCACACGGAGAAAATCGGACTGATCGTCAATGTAGGTTTCAGCAGGAATAGAATAGCGCTGTTACATGTAATAGCTTGTGTAAAATATGGCAGTATAAAAGAGTGGTTTACCTACTAAACATTTTAGTTTTGCTTCGTGCATGATTCCAAGTTCTAAGGTGAATGCAGCGCATTTTTCTTAGTTCTGAACGGAAAGCAGTATTATTCTTTGTACTGTTACAAAGATAAAGTGCATTACGTAAGAACAATTGACATCTTTGTTAGAATAAATGAATTTGAAATTCATGAAAACTAGAAATTAAGAAATGCATTGACACATATTCCAACACATTCGGTAACGTAGAGATTTAGGGAAGTGCTCGTTTATCAACAAATGAAGTTACAGCAATTGTTGATTATAGAATTGGGTTAGTAGATCTGTGTAAAGCACAGGGCGAGTACACACAAATGATGTGGACCCAATTAAAAAAAAAATCATATTATTGAAAAACTACTGCACATATTACAATAGATGATGCATGAGTATAAAGAGAAATATACCAAGTTTTTTTTCCTGTTACTAATGTTTGATGTGTGACCCTCTTGTTATACAACATAATCCAGTTTGTTCCATACATTTTGTAGCATCACTCTATCAATGGTTCGTAATGCTGTACAAATGCTTACTTGTCGTCCTCCGTTATTTGCTTTGTGAATTCGCAAATAATACGACTTGAAATTTAATTTTTTTTGTGAAATTTTCCTTATCATTTTCTAGTGTGTCCTTGTAGACTTTGAACAAAACTCTGCCTCGCCTTCTCCACTGCTTCTTCTGAGACGCTTGGCCGGCCTCTGCTTTTTTTTTCTTTTTACACAAGTAACCTGTTTCCATAAATTGATGAAACCATCGCAGATGCCCTTGTTGGTTGGGGCTTCTTTTCTGTAGCGATTTCTAAATACACGACGAAATAACTGAAAAAAAAAACGTGCATATTCTAATACGCAAAATCTCTCCTCTGACATTGTCGCAATGTTTATATTTGAATCACAGCGACTTTGAATGTGCTGTTGATCATTGGTGAAAACAAAAAACTTTGTATATTTCTCTTTACATCTATGCATCACTTAATGTAATATATACAATAGTTTCGAAAACATAATTTTTTAAAATCGGGTAGGTTATTTGGATTCATCCAGTATAAGGCATAACTTTTTTGCTTTTCTTTGCATTATCCACTGAGAACCTCTAAGAAAAATTATAAGGCTATATGAGACAATGAAAAAACTGTTGTAAATAATGCACATTCAATAAGAGGAATGCAAATTATTGCATTCTTGGACAATTTGGAAACGAAGTATTTTATAGTACTCTGAAGTGCTGGAAATTGCCTGCAACAGTTTTGGGGGATGAGAAACGGAAACATTAGGCATGAGTTGTAACGGGCTCATCGCGTTTTCTACTAAAAACTCCTCTTGGGTTCTTTGGGGCCGAAAATGGCAAATTCTTTCCAACCAAATCCAGAAGCGAAGCGTGAATAGGCAAATTAGAAACCTTTTAAATAGCAGAAGTTTAACGTAAGCGTATGACCTATTGGGAAGTGATTATGCTAGTCTGAGTTTAAGCGCGTGAACTGAAGGAAGAGAAGAAAGCCGTCACTGAGTGTGAAGCCATCCGTGATAGAGCGATCAAGCCAAGGTGGATACTATTCCACGCGAGATAAACAAAAGATATTTAGGATTCGAGAGGATTGCGGTTAAACAAGAGATTAAGGTAGGATAGTTCTGTTAGGACTGTGTATAAGTGGAGATTAAGAATAAGCGGGAAGAAAGTGATTAAAGTCGCGCTTATTTGGTAATACGTATTGTGTGTTTTCTCACCTCAGATTCGCTTTATAGTATAAATATTATCATTGTTTGTGTTTAAGTTAAGGTCTTAATAAAGACATTTTAAGATCATGGCAATGTCTGGTTCTTCATTCACTCCCACACCTCTAGGTCACGAAGATAACTTAAGAGTAAGGTATCACCCACGGGCGAATACCTCACAGAGTATCCAAAAAAATGTAATATCTTTAAAATAAATGTAATGTCAATATCTGGCATTTCAACGAGCTGATGAGACACCAGAACAGTCCCATGATCGGCGTCTTCAGCAGGCTACTTACATGACGTTTCAAAGAGATGCAGAAACCGTTGAAGCAGTAGAATCTCGCAGACGCGCTGTTGCTGAAAGGGCCCCAACAGCGACGTCTAATATTCACAAGAAACATGTGGGGGTTATTCCGTAAAGCTGCATTTGAGTATGACGAGACTCTTGATTAAGAAAGCCACAAGCTTATAAAAATAGAAGCGATGAATAAAGAATGCAGATTTTGCGGTGCTCTTAAATGGAAAGAGGAAGCTGCAGGCATGTGTTGTTCGTGAGGAAAAGTAACCCTTCCTTCAATAGAGGAGCCAGTTGAACCTCTTAAAGAACTTTTCTCTTGTAAAACAGGTGAGTCTCGCCATTTTCTAAAAAGCATAAGAAAATACATTACATAATTCCATATGACATCTTTTGGGGCGGATAACTTTGTTCCGATGCAAGGATTTAGACCGACTTTCACAATCCAAGGGTAAATATATCACACAATTGGCTCTTTGCTTCCTGCTACCAATACGCAACCAAGGTTTTTGAAAGTTTATTTCATGGGCGATAAGAAAGCACAAGTTAATAAGCGTTATGAGTGCGTACAAGGAGTGGAAAAAAACACGGTTCAAAAAACACAATTTCTACATGATTACACCATTTTAATGCATGAATTTAAAATGGCTAAAAAAGAGTAGTTAGCGATAATTACAAGGTTGTGATACACCCAGATCGTGTACCACGTGGTGAACACGAAAGACGATTCAATACCCCGAACACAATTGAAATAGCTGCCGTAGTTAGTAGTGAACAAACTGCGTCTCGGGACATCATTATTCAGGAACAGAATGGCAGGCTTACTAGAGTTCTGGACACTCATAAATTTTACGATGCTCTAGAGCAGTGCTCCGCAACCTTTTTATCGCCACGGACCGGTCAACGTTTGTTAATTTTACCGCGGCCCGCTGAGGGGAGGGGGATGTTGATTGTTTATATTTTAGACTGTTTTGATTTAATAATTTTAATTTAATTGTATTTAATCGTGACTTCTGAATAAAATATAGCAACACCAAAAAATGAATATAAAGTGATTTAACAAGGAATATTAAGTGATTTTCATAAAAAGTAGCCCAAACCTAAGAAAAATATACCACAGTGAATAAAAGAGAAATAATTTAATGTTTCTTGTGCGGACCGGTAGTATTTGATCCATGGACCGGTACCGGTCCGCGGGTTGCGGAGCACTGCTCTAGAGCAGTGTTCCGCAACCTTTTTACCGCCGCGGACCGGTCAACGTTTGTTAATTTTACTGCGGTCCGCTGAGGTGAAAACGTTGATTGTTTATATTTTAGACGGTTTTGATTTAATAATTTTAATTCAATCGTATTTAATCGTGACATTAGAATAAAATATAGACACACCAAAAAATGAATATAAAGTGATTTAACAAGGAATATAAATTGATTTTCATAAAAAGTAGCTCACAAATCCAAGAAAAATATACCACAGTAAATAACTTAATATTTCTTGTGCGGCCCGGTACCATTTGATCCACGGTCCGGTACCGGGGGTTGCGGAACACTGCTCTAGAGTACCCGATAATTTTTTTGGAAAAAACAAGAGAGGGATACAGTTTTGATAATCCTCAGATAAACCCAGTTACAAAACAATCCATACCAAACAAAAAAGTGTCATGCGAAGACTTTTATGCGTATCATATGATGGTACGTCGCAACAATTTTAATTTATTGCTTCAATGTAGACTTCTTCAGTTTTTGGTGGACATGTACGTCAAAGTGGAGAGTGAGTGCTTAAGGTCTATTGCAGGCATGTCAAACATGCGACCCACCAATACATAGGTTGCGGCCCGCAGAGACATTTTACAAAAAGTATCAAGGTTTTTTTTTATTTTAAAATTAATTTCTGGTAAACTTTCTTTAAAGATTTACGAGATAACCTGTTATCTATTCTTGTATTAAAAAAAAAAAAAATCCCATTTAATTATAGAAATAATCTTTAAATGAAAATTATCATTCATTTAATTTTACCATAGTAAATTGATTCTTATTAAATTCGCAAATGCATTTATATGCATATTATTCACTCTATAGATCGCACTACGATTCATCGTGTGTGCGACTTTATTTCTCTTTGAAGTGTTCAATCAGCGAGAGGCGAATATCGTGACGTCACAGAGGCCGTTGAAGATTTATTTTTTTTTTAAATTTAAAACCCTCCAGATGACCAAGACAGATTACAGTGTTCACTCAATCGTTTGTGAATAAAAAGGGGATTCTGGTTTTTATATTCATATTAAAATAAAACATTATTTAATAAAAATATAATCGAACTTCAAAAACAGAGTAAGAAAAAATGAACTAAAGATAAACATCGCAATTTTTTCCAAGAAAAATTTTTATGCTCAAAACAAGAATAAAATGTTGTGCCTGATATGTAAAGAAATGCAATTCTGTTGCAAAAGAATAATTTTAAAAGGCACTATGACACAAATAAGAAAAACAGATTATGACCAATATGCTGCGAAACTATGCGAAGACGAGTTGTCGGAACTGAAATCAACTCTTCAAAAACGGGGGGAAAAAAATGTATTCACTACATTTGTTGAAGGAGTGAATGTTAACATCGAACTTTTCAGTTACTCGAGGGCTTTTGGCCAAGAATCTCGTGATTGATTGATTGAATATTAACGTCGCACTGTTCAGCTACACGAGGGCTTTTGGCGACGGACCACGTAATTTTGAACCATGGTCAAATGACGTGGACGACACATGAGCTGGCACCCCCTCTCCTAACTACCACACCAACGGGAGGATGCCAAGAACCTCGTAATTTTGAACCAAGGTCAAGTGACGAGGACGATACGTGAACTGGCACCCTCACTCTCCTAACTTCCACACACCAATGGGTGGATATTTGGGCTTCGACATATTTAACGTGCATCGGCCCCTTCTACATTGCAGATCTTCAGCGGTACAAGGCACGAACTCATGACTTGAGTCCATTACCTTGACCACTATAGGCTACTGTAGTCACCTAAATTTGTTGAAGACAATACACACACAACTGCAGTAAAAACTTATCACTTTTAAAGTTGCTTATCTTACACTTTTAAACTTATCACTTTTAATCGCAAGCACAAATCGAAACCATTTACTGAAGAATTTTTTAATGAATGATTAATTAAAGCGGAGGAAATACCATAAATACTCGAATTTGAGCCACACTTTTTTTTACCAATGTTAATGCTGCTGAAAATCGGATGCGGCTTAGAATCGAAGAGAAAGAAATTTGTTGGATGGAGTATTTAGAGAAATAACGGGTTTCCGTATATAATTAAAAGCTCGTAATAGATAAATAACAAACACAATTCACTTCTTATTAGTTCTCATTTTAAATTTATTCCAATTTCATATAAAATTTGATATCAATAAGCCATTTTACACTATTTTTCATAATAACCTGTAGAGAATCTGGTGTGCGGCTTAGATTCGAATAATTACGGTATTATGTTCAGCACAAGTAAAAAAAAAAAAAAAAAAAAAAATTAAAGTGTAATTTTGTGGAAATTCTGTAACCGGCAGAATAGTAGAGTCGAGTCGAGTCATGGATTATGCATAATACATACTTTTGATGCACTTTTGGAAATTTTGATGAAGTGTAAGTTATCCTTGAAAAAGTTGGTTTGTCTTGCAACTCTGATAGAGCACTTTTACCATGACCAGTATTACTAAAGGAGTTGCAAGATTAAAAGAAGCAAGCAAACAGCATGGTAATTGAATTTTGAACATTTTCATTGTATTATTACATAGTAAGTATTGGGCATGCACTTGGATATACCAGATACGTTTCAAAATAGTCAGAAAATAGTAAACTATATTTGGTCATGCAGATTTTGGCATCGTCGATTTGCTTCATTTCTAGAAGATATAGAATATAATATTGTTGATAGATAAATTCACACGAAAGTTCGATAGATTTTGACTCAAAGTGTTAAAACGATTTTTTAAATTTCTGGATGAAATCATTATTTTCTTGGAAAGAAAGAAAATTATTAAAGTACTGACATGGCTTTCTCAATTGACACATTACAAGTCAATTTAACTTAAGCTTCAAGGCAAAAATCTTTTTGCTACAATGCTATTTGATAATTTTAACACTTTTCAACAAAAATTATTACTGATAAATTATTATAAACAGAAAGAGAAAAAGCTCACTTTGAAAGCTTTAAAAAATCTATTGATTAAATCATTTAAATTAAAATGTACAGAATATTTTCACCAAATTAAATTGTTAAAAATAAAATCCGATTGATTATTTTTCGATTTTAAAAATTTTGAATTACAATTTCATTTCTTTCACCTCTATCTACCGATATTGTAATTGTTGATGAAAAGTTACAATTGGAATTAATTGAAATCTATTCTGATTCTTTGGTAAAGCAAAAATGTTTCAAAGTGGAAACTCTAGATGTTTACACACATTTCTTCGTAGATCGGTTTCTTAAAATGTTATCATTTGTTACGTGTATAATGGCCATGTTCTAAAGCACTTATTTATGCAAGCAAACATTTTCTTTAATGAAAAATAACAAAAATTCAGAAAGGTCGACATTAAATGATCAACATTTATCATCATTTTTTAAAAATTACTTATATGTTCAAACAAATTTGGATGACTTGGTTTGAGAGAGAAAAAAAAAAACATGATGTCAAATATCTTCTAGAATTAACATTAAATTGTATTTCGTATAATAACTTATTTTTTTAAATAAAACAATATAAAACATGTAGAGTTTAAAAAATAAAATGAAATATTAAACGATTATGGATGTATAATATATAATACATTGAGTTTTATAAAAACAGAATATAATCATTCTAAAAATCCTATTTTATTAATTATTTGAACATTGAAAACATGCGGCCCTCAACTTAATATAAAATAGTTCATGTGGCCCTTGATATCAAATGAGTTTGACATGCCTGGTTTATTGCCTTGAACCAAACGAAACTGAGACCCAAAAATTATATACATTTACAAGACGCGATAAGGAATGATGTGGATTTAGATCAAAATAACAAGAGAGTTACAAGGAGTTATAAATAAAAAAAAAATCCTTTTTACCTGCTATTAGATCTATAGACTTAAAATTTAACAAATATGTTTTTTTGCTCAGCTGAGATATGTTAAAAGCTTTTTTGTTTAATTTACAATTCACGTAAAATTAACTCATTAAAAACTTCTTTATCTTTCAATCTGCATTGTTTAATTTTTCAACTCACCCGAGCGAAGAACAGGTATACCAGCTATTTTAAATATATTATCTTTCTGGTGTCAAATTTATTAAAGATGAATTGAACAATTGATCTTACAGGGATGATACTATTTCATATGTTGTATAATATTGTATGTTAATGATTCAAAATATTTTTTACAACTACTACAATTCATGGTTACAGAAAACATAATAAATTGAAAGGAAAACCACCAATTTACTTAATATTTTTTTAATATTAAAATGCATTTTGTTAATACATTATACAGTAACAGTAAAAAACACAACAAAATATGACAAATATAAATAAAACAATACTAATCATTACATATTTTATTACATGATATTTTCTCATTTGCATATAGTTTTGACAAGAGTTTTAAAACATCATTTATATACTGAAGTCAAAATATTATACTAACATTAGAAGTGGATTTCATGTTAGTTTTTCTATAAAACACATTTTGTTTTGTTAGAAGTATTAAATAAATTCTTTATATTTTATTTTTATAATTCTATAAAAATTTAGTGATTTTTATATACAATAAAAGTCAGCAGAAATGTAATAATAAAAAAAAAGAATCCAATTTTGTATAGTACGAGTTTGGCTGAGTTTTCGTTGATTTATCTCCATTGATATTGAATAGTATGAAAAGCAAGGAAATCAATCAGTAGGGAGATATCAGACAACATTTCACTAGCAATATTTGAACCCATTCAGTGGCTTCATACTATTGTACAAAGAATTCTTCAAGTTATAAGAAAAATATTATTTAATTTATGCAAATAAATAGTGAGTCAAATCCCTAAAGTCGTGGTACAGAGAATTATATATATATAACCCCAGACTTGTGCTTCTTGCATATATGTCAGTATTTTTACATTATGCTTCATAAAAAATGATACTAAATAAAAGTATGCACATATTTTAAAATTCAAAAGAAAAAAAAAAGTCAAATATCTGAATAAAAGAAAAACTTCATGCAGCAAATCATAATTCCTTTTTCAATGTACACAATTGTAAAAATGCATTTTTTATAGCATTTTATAATTAGAGCAGAGCAGTTGAATAACATGTACATACATACATTTGATACTTAATGGCACTTAATGTTTTGCAGTTTTATAAATGCTACTTCTCCCTACTGGGGTGGTGTAAAAACTTAATGAAACAAAATGAGTGTAATACAATTTTATCTTGGCACTCTAACAGTAATTAGCATAACATAAGTTTTAGTAATACTTCAACTAGCAATTCATATATGAAAATATTACACCATGTAATGTCTAACTACAAAACATTAAATTGCATGTTTTATATCATTTATAATTTCAAACATTCCAGAGGGAAAAAAAAAAACTTTTCCAAGTTTATTCCTGAATATTCTCAGATAAATTTGGTAGGAGGATAAATAGTAAATAAAATTTGACCATTTGAATTCATATATATATATAAATCTTAAGAGTAAGAAATAGCTAACATTTCATTAGTCTTAATTTCAACTCAAATATACACTTTTAAAAGTATCATACACAAAATTAAAATAGAAAAGTTACAACAAAATAGAAGCCACGGAATGGATAAAAAATTCTAATTGTATTTCAACATTAAATGAAAATATAAAAGTTCATCAACTAACAAAAACAGAGCAATAACTTATGCTTAACAAATAAACAAAATATAATCAACATCATATAATGAAAAACAAACTCTCAAGAAATTATTTGTGTAGTTTAACTTCTCCTTTTACACTATAACAAGTCTTTTTCAGGTCTCGGAGTGTATCTGTGGTTAGATAAATTGTAAAGCTTGAAGAAAATATTTCATTTTTCTTAACAACAGCAACCAACTCTACCCCAGAGTTACAAATGGTTAATATAAGCCTTAAAATAATTTTTACATATGATTCTGGGAAAGTATATTTTAGAGCATAATTTTTTAAAAAATACACTAGATTATTACTTACAGAAGGAACTTACATATTACCAAAATTGTTAAAATATATATATATATATATAACTCCTAACATTATGTTTATTATCAAATAATTAATTGCAAGCTTGATATGCATTTAAAAAAACCCTTTTATGCCCACCGATTAAGAAACATATTACAATTTATTTTGTCATAAAATTTTGCCTTTTTATGAGATATAACAAGCTCTCTCTTTTTTTTTAACACGCATACTTGGCTCTTCCTTAAATAATTAATGAAATCTATATAATGACATTCTTAATTCCACCTTAAAAACAATGTAAAAGTGATGTTGGTGTGAATTACATTTTATTTTTAAAATAATCATTTTTTTCAAAATTTAATCTATATCTTCAATATTTTTATGTTCAAATCTTATTTAAAAATATACTCTCAAAAAATGTTTGTATTTGGAATAGATATTAATTACTAAATATAAAAACAAGACCTGAAAATGGGATATTGATTCTGAATCTGTTGATTATAAAAATATATCAAGTCATTCATTATGATGACAACCGTATGCTGTATAGATTTATTCCACATTTAGAGTCAAAAAACTATTTTCAATTTCTTTAAAAGGACAACATTCATCATTTCTTTCTTTCTTTTTTTTTTAAAAAAAATGTAACATGTTAAACCCAAAATGCAAAAACACCCACTTAACAAGCTTTTATGTATAAATTGTACATTTGTATATTAATAAAGTTTATATATAAACTTATGGACTAGAAGATTAGATAAAAGCAGAAACTATCCATACATAATATTTCATTAAAGTTAAGATATTGAATTTAAAATGAAAATTTTGAATTAAATTGTTAAAGAAATTGTTGAACTAAAATATGATAATCATCAAGATTTTACAGCAAAATTATAACTCAAAAAAGACAAAATTATGTTGACATGAAGCCACAATACAAAAGATTCTACTTTTTCCCCAGAGATGAAATACTATATAGTATGGAAGATAAATAATTGCACAATAGTAAGCAGATGTGATTTTAAAAAGTTAACTATGCTGAATAATAACTTTCAATTTTTTTGTCTTAAAAACTTAATCAAAACTTTGGAACAAAAATTATGCATGCTTTTCAAAATATATAAATACATTTCAGGTAGAAAAAAAATTAACATTTGAGTCAACTCCGATACCTGAATTTTTTTAGAGAATATAATAAAATGCTAATTACAATTTTAAAATGCATTATACATATATACACTCATATGTATGTATGTTACAGCGATTATAATGAAATATTCTACATATGATGACAGACAATTTAACAGGTGATTTTGTATATAAACATCAGTTAAACAAAAGTCATTTGTATCCTAAATTGTAAAATCTTGCACATAAGAAAATGGAGATTAATGCTTTTAATTTCTGCATCATAGTAAATGCAGACATTAGATTGTATATACACAGTTCAAACTGAAAGCAAAAATGAATTTATCTGGCACTTAACCGTATGTACATAATGGTGAAAGATTTTTAAAAACCACAAAAGGTATGTATTTCACTCTAAAATCCTTTTTACAACACTTTAAATGCATTCCAGACAACTCTGACCTAATGGATGAATGAAACAGGATTTGATGTAATTCTTAACTAATGACTTAAAATGACTTTTTCAGTACCATGTAAAAGTGACTGATCTTCAATCCATTTCCTACTAAAACATATATATATAAGTATAATAAATGAAATCATGCTTTTCATTTAATTAATACACAAGTAACATATTAATCAAAATATTAAAATCTTGTTTTCCTTTCAATTACGAATAAAATTAATATTTTTTAAATAACTGCATTTGATTTTTCTTCTAATAAAAATGCTGAAGATACTGAGAGGGGATGGGGCAGATCTTAAATTACTCAAGAATTTACACACACAGATATGGTTTTACAGAAAAAAATTCACGTTTGGCCAGTCAGTAGGTGTTCATCTTTTAAATCCTATCTGGCTAGTGCCCACTCACTGAAGAGGAACTGACACAATTTTAATTTCTGCTACTCTTAGAGCTAACTGAAGGTTATTAACAGATCTAGCAATTTTAGAAACTCCCTCAAATGACAATATTTAAAATTGCCCACTCATTCTTACACAGTTTTACATTTTTAGCCATTTTAAAAGATAATTTGTTGGAATCTGGATTCATATCTAAGACTAATATTCCATTAGACACAATACTTGCAATTCCAACTATTGTATTATATACTGGGCAGAAAAATACTCACAAAGCACTAGAAATTAGTAGGGCAAAAAATTTCTAATTTTAGGTTTAACATTAATTTCACATCAGCTTTTTTTAATGGGAGATTTTTGTATTCTACTTAATTCAAAGTGAAATTTTAATGCACCAGCATTGACAAATTAGGGAACAATTACTGATCAACAGAAAGTATAATTAGACTGCTAAAAATATTAATTTGTT
Organism: Trichonephila inaurata madagascariensis; assembly: GCA_019973955.1. Classification (NCBI taxonomy): domain Eukaryota; kingdom Metazoa; phylum Arthropoda; class Arachnida; order Araneae; family Nephilidae; genus Trichonephila; species Trichonephila inaurata. The sequence continues at coordinate 112,110 of BMAV01001357.1, read as the reverse complement.
CACTTTTGATGGGAAAAAGAGAATATACACTTATAATTGAAAAATAAATTTTACTATGTCTAAATTTTTTTTATGTTTCCGAAAATTAAAAAGATATTTGCCAATTAAATAAAGAATTAAACATGGAGATATTTAATTTATATCACCATCTTTTTAAATTTTGCTAATAAAACCATCATAGTGATCAAGGTGGTGCTCTGGGAATACAGCTTGGACAATTTTATTTCCACTATTATTTTAAATGGCTGTATTACTTATTTTAGCACTTGTGATACACACAAAACATTTATGACTGATTAGACATTATATATAATCTATGTAGGTATTGTATAAAACTACATAAATATTTTTTACAAAAAATAATTTAGTTTAATCTGTTTTTGCAAGATCATAGCTTGGAGGAGGAGGAATGCAATTATCTTTTGTTATTTTCTGAAACTATTATTCTGAATCCCATTTAAATAAAAAAAGACTATTTTAGAATGTGCTGGAAGATATTATATATAAACACAATTGCTAAACAAAAATGGAAAAAGAAAGGAAAAAAAGATTTTATAAAAAAAAAAAAAATCATTTTAAAAAAAGCTGTAATTTATTAAAAAAATATTTCTCACTATCCGATCATTCAGGATGAGTTTGTATAGTTGAAATATCACACTTCCTCCATCTCTCTCTCATTAAAATAAAATTTTGCAGATAAAAAACAGATAGGTTTGGATTTCAAAGCCATTACTCTCTGCTTGGGGTCTGTCGCCATAATATATATTTGAACATTTCCAGTCAATTCATATGAAGTCAAGAGTTGTTGTCCTCAACATTGTCTATTCTGAAGCCATATTCTGTGATGCTGAATACAAACTGAAGGCAACCACATTGGATGTAGCTACCATGGTGCAACAATGCAGTCCCCTCCCAGCCAGTGTTTTCCACCAGGTTGGAGTTGAAGGTCTTACACTTGCATGGACAGCAATGCTAAAAAAAGATTTTATTTGGATTTAATTTGAAGTACACAGACACATTACAATAGTAAAGGTATCATGGTTAAAAATGACCTGTAAAGTAAGTATTTCTATATGTTAATTTAAAAAATAAAATCAGAAACAGAATATTATTTTAACATCTCTAGTTTCCCCGAAATCTTCCAAATGACTTGCACTTCAGTAAATTTGTTATATCCATCATTTTAAACTTGATCTTGTATGCAATGCATGATATGGTATTTTAAACAAAATTTTAAACAAAATAGTAACATTTTTAAATAGAAAAGTTTTTTTTTTAAAATTCACCCTTATCTCTTTATGTATAGTTTATTAATACAAAAATAAATATATTCCATTTTTTTAAAAAAAAAATTAATAATAATACTCTATTTGCATCTCTCTCTTAAAAAAAAAAAGATTTATAATGTCAGTATAGTGAAGGAAAAAAAAAATTTTAATCTTCAAAATTTAGAGTTTCAAGTTATTTCTAAACTTTAGAACACTAAGAATGCGTGATTTTTCCCATGGTTTTTCTCAATTGTTTGATTTTTGAAGATTAAATAACCTACAGTTTTAAGCGAATTAATTCCTCATCTAATTTTTTCCAACTCACCTGTTTTCCTCTGGCACTGACGACAGACCTCTGTACAGGAGGAGTAGGGGAGGGAAGGTCGGCCATGCGAGACGTTGAACGAGCGAGCTTACGTACTGCAGCCGAGAAAGAATTGGAAGGAGGATGCAATCGATACTTTTCTGACACATCTGAGGAATACAGCACATTATCCACTGTAGTCCCAAAATAGCTATAGTTGATTAATTCGTAACGTTTTGTGATCTATTAAAAAAAAAAAGTCAGCCAAATACTTTAAACAAGTTTTTAAAAAGTCCATACAAACAATATAATGAAGGTACAGCTGATTAATTATACAAGTTGATCCAATTTTCGTAGTAGATACACGTAATACAGTATTTCAACTTGACACACTTTACATCAACTTTTGAAACTGTAATATACATAATTTTATCTCTGAAATTTGACCAAATAAGGTAATATATTTTCCACATTTCAAAAAACTTCTCTTCAATTCCATTTTCTTATTAAAAAGATTGTTCCTTAATATTCATGCATCTGATTTTGAAATGACAAATGGAATATCAAGCTTAACACCCTAATATTTTCAGTAATTAAAATAAGCAATTTAAGTAACCGGCGATTTCTAATTTAAGTTAGTATCATTATTTTGTGCATAAATATATATTTTGTGTTTCAAAACGTTTGCGAAAGAATTATGTTAGGGTTAAGCTGAATAACCTGTTGTCTTGACAAATGCTATCGATATGGTGCAAAAACATTTTTTAAACAAATTTCTAATGAGGCTGCAAAAACTGTTTTTTTTATCATTGCAGATCTAGTATATGGATACCCTGGGAGCTGGTATCTTTTTTTAGTGTGGCATCATATAGGTGGAATACCAAACGCTGCAAGTAATTTTGATGCCTAGCTTCCTCCCCAGATCACTTGATCTCTGAGAATGAGAAACCATACTTAGGAATTTAATTTTTCCTGAGAGAATCCAAGCCAAGCCGGCACTCAAAGGATCTTTTATATACTGCATAATCATACAACAATTTTCTGCATCATGAAAATCCACTGACTTGGGCCGAGGTTGAACCTTGGGTGTACAAGGTTAGCACGACAAACCAACTACACCGCCCAGCTGGCTGATGCAAAAACATTGAACAAAACATCCAGTTATAATTTAATTAGTCTTTTAATGTATAACATAAAATTTAAAATAACTTAAAAAGATTGTGTTTTCTTACAGGTAATATAAAATAAGTAATTGTGAAAAAATTCAACAAGGAAACAGATTATAAATTCAATACTAACTTTTGTTCCCAATAATCTAAGAAACAAAAATTCCCAAAAATTACTAAAAAATTTTAAAATTGCAAAACATTGGCTATTTAAATTGATTTTTTATTTTAAGAATCAATTTCATAAAATAACTTAAAAACTTAACTCAGTGGTGCAACAGCCCATGAGAGCTAAGGCCTACTGTGCTCACCTCAGTATTTCATAATATGATCTAAAAACATAATTTACTTTTACCATTACTATTTCCAAACATATATTTTGAAAAAGGATACTATGCAGTCTTAAAAAAAAGAAACATTTTTCTCCACTATTTCGAACTAAGAAATTGCTTAGAAAATTATAAGGGTTATTTCATACATATTAGAAAATAAATATCTAGATAATTATAACAATAATATAAATTTACATATTAACACAAGTTTTTGAAAATTAACCATACATATTTTCCTATTTTTCAGTTATGTACATATAGTACAATTCAAAATATTCAGAGTTTTCTTATAACATTTATCGCAATTTAAAATTTAACTTCCTTTGATTTTTGCATTTAAGTCACTATAATTTAAAACTTCTTTCCATGTACATATAGAATATTAACTTACCTCATCATAAAATATAGAAGCATGTTTTGCAGACAAAAAATTACAATGTCCATAGTTAGAGAAACACACATCCATATCAGCACCTAGAAAATTGGAGCTTAATTTACAAAAATAACAGATAAATAAGAAACATGAATAAAATTAAAGCGATATTCTAAAACACAAAACCTTTCAAATCTATAATTATTACTTTTATGGGCCAAGGATATGATTTTCTGTAACAATACATAACTAGATTTGAAAAGTCAAGGATTTTAATTAGCATTAGACAATCAATAAGCCCTACAAAAGATGTGGAAGTTTCCATTCATACAGATTGAATGAATGCAAAACTTCTTTTCACTTTGAATATACATTTCCCCAGATTATTTCTTGCCCTGAAAATTAACACCATTCAAAGTCTTGTTGTTGCTGTTACTAAAGCCACCTGATTGGCAAATGCCAGATTGAGGCCCATTAATTCATCATGGCAAAGGGCCAAGTGACGCCTGTCGTTAGCCGTAGCTTAGAGCACCATACAGGTGACAGCACGATTTGGCTCGGTTCCACCCCAATTTAGAGGGAGAACACTCTGGGGGTAGTCAGAGGCCTCCCACATCTCTTTCCCTTTCACCAACCTCATGAGAGGACTTGTGGCTCAATGGCTATTTAGAGTACCCCCATGAGGCAAAGGCACTATACAGTTACAAACATCCATGTCTTCTCCGGGATTCAAACCTGGCCCTATGGTACAGCAGTCAGAGTTGCTAACCACTATAATAGATGGGCGACCATTCAAGGGGCCTTAAAAATGTTTTATTATGAAAAAAAAGTTAGCATTAGGTAATTTGTGATTTTTTAAATTTTTTTGACAAAAGTGTGCAAGATAGAACCTTCTTTTCACTGCCTCCCTTTTTTTATGAGATATATACTAACCACCAAAGTTACAATCCTCCATGACGGTAAGAAAATTAGACCAGTAGCAAGGTTTACTTCATATTCTAGACTGTATGAAGGTCTTTAATGTATCACAATGGCAACATACATCAATAAATTTTATTTTTAAAATACAGTAAAGCAGGAAAAACATACAAAGACTGAGAAATGTTTAAAAAAAAAAAAAAAAAAAAAAAAAAAATCTTTTTAAATTTTTAAAAAAAAAAAAAAAAAAATAAGGAATATATAGTTAAATTTTTTTCAAATAAACGAATATTTGTTTTATTTTTCTCATAAAATATTCAAGCATTGTTCCATACACATTTGAAAATATCTATCTAGACAATCATAATAATATATAACTCAGTTTACATATTGATTGTTCTTATGTCGGTTTTAAGGGTCAGAGATATAGGTTCTTGGAGGCTCTTCACAGAATATTCAAGCACTATCCCATACATATCGATCTTGACTGGAGCATGTAGATCTTAGACATGCATATCATATGATTAAGTGGCATGTAAAAGATTCATTGAGTATCAATTTGGCACTCTTACAAAATCAAATCACAGGAATATTTAGCACCCAACGAATTAAACAGCTTATTCAAAATTATGTATTCATAATTAAACCACCGACTCCATTGACAAAAGATACATGAAGATTTTAAGGGGGAAAAAGAACAAAAACAGTTGGTTGGTATTTTGAAAAATGTATTGAGAAAACAGCCTACTTTGGCTCTTTATAACCCAAAAGCAAAGACTGAAGTTCTTACGGATGCAAGAGCAGATGGCATATCCGGAATATTACTACACCTTGGAATTGATGATAAAAGCAAGAAAACTACCGAGACTGAAAGAAAATCATTCCAATAAATTAAAGAGTTGATGGCAATTGTTTGAAAATTAGAAAGATCTACTCAATTTCTTTTGAGTGTAAGCTTTACACAAATGCAAACAAATTAATGAAATTTCTTGATGGACTCTTACAAGAAGTTTAAAAACAAAGCACAGATAAAGTATTAAAATGACTCACATCAGTACTATAACCACAGTTCCTGTTTAGGAATTAGTTGACTCTATGACAAATCTAATAGAGAAAAATCTTTACGCATGCTTAACATTAAGTGAAGATGAACTAACTCTGATCATTCAACAAGCTGACAAAAAAAATTGAGAGTTAATAAATTTTCAGAAAAGAACAAGAAAGAACTGTGGAAAGAGAGATTATGTTTTTAAAACAGACTGTACAGAAGAAATAAGGGAAAGGGAAAAGAGAAACAATTATTTAATTCCAAAAAAGTGAGAAAAATCACAGTAGTAAAAAATTTCATGATTTGATGGGATAATCTTGCATTGGCAAGCCAGTCAATAAAATAAGAGAACTGTACTGTGTTTCATATAAGAAACATTACTTGTGTGTTGAAACCTTAAGTTCGAAGAGTGTTGAAACATTAAGTGCAGCAGTGCTACAACAGCTTGTTTATGAATGTATGCTTTAGTCTCTGTCTTGTCTTTCATGTAAATAAACGTATGTGCCCCTCAACCTCCTTGTATTGTTTCTATTGCATCGCCTCCTCATCTGACAGGTAAGAGCTTTTATTTATCCATTATTAATAATTGAAAAAGAACATTTGAAATCAGATATTGAACTATTTACGAATCTGAACATTTCGTAGTGCCTGAAACTTAGGACCAGCCTTTAGATAAAATTGTGAACTGTATAGTGTGTATTTGAAATCTTGCAAACTGTATACAGTATTTTGAATTTTAAAATTTAATTTAAACGAAATGGACATACAAGCTCTTAAAAGACTTCGAACATCTCTCAGAAGAGCGGCAACAGAATTGACAAATGCAATAAAAATTGAAATAGAGATGGAAAATGCATCAAGCTATTTACTAGAAATTTTAGCAAAAATAATTGATAAAGAAAAACAACTTGAGAATTTCGACAAAGATATGATCCTTACCAATATGGACGACCTAGAAAAAAAAGTAGAAAAACAGGAATATCGCGATACTATAGCTTGCAAAGTGCGCACCAATAAAATATTAAACAAAAGGGAAACTGAGTCCAGAAACACACCTAATGCAAGTTATAGAAGCGAACAACAATTTTCAAGTTTAAAACTCCCTTAATTTGACAGAAATATTTTTAAATTTAGCGATTTCTTCTCCCAATTCAAAGCAGCAATTTACAATAACTCAAATTTAAGAGACGTTGAGAAATTTTATTATTTAAAGTAAAGCAGTAGCAATTAGACGTTTAACTTAAAGTGCAAATAACTATACAATCCCATTAAACATAATTAAAGAGCAATTTGACAAAAAAGATTTAATTATCTATTCACATATGTCCAAATTATTGCATTTAAATCCTGTGCAAAAATCATATGTTACAAGTTTGTGAAAACTGTATTTAGAATGTGAAATCCATATTCAAGAGCTACAAAACAACAGCATGAACCCAAACACTTACATCTCCTTGCTGTATCCAATAATTTTAAAATCAATTTCTCAAGATTTATCATTAGAGTTTACCCAAAAATCATATGGCCAGACAGAGAACATGATTTTTGATTCATTAAACTTCCTAAAAATAGAAATTCAATGTTGCAGAAAAAAATGAGCATTTAGCGAAAGAATTTAATTCCTATGAATCTGATCCCCGAAAGGAAACTAGAAATTATTATAATGAAAAACCTAATCATAAACACAGTACATTTAACAGAATTATAGTAGATTCAACGTATGGTAAAAATAAAAATAGTTATAATGTCCCTACTACTTCTGCATTTGTGGTAAATGTAAATAAATGTGTATTTTATTTAGGAACTGATAATAAAAATGACCATTATTACGATTCTAGTCCCAAATCAATCAAGGAAAGAAAATTATCACTAAGAAAAAAGAGTATTTGTTATTTGTGTCTCTTGCAAGGCCACGCTTTCCGCTCATGTGTAAAATCTAAGGTATACAGCAAGTGCAAGGGTCATCACTCTGAGCTGATATGTGAAACTTCATTCCCACCGGTTTCGAGATCACCCATTAAAAAAAAATACAAAGTTGTAGAGATCACCCTCTGTAACCTTTGTTACCCTGCAAACAAGATCACTATTGAAGCTCTTTTGACTGAGCTCATTTAGGGGACTCTGTTCAGAATGTCGGCGAATAAAATAATGCAGATGCTCAGCCATAAGATAATCCAAATATGTCTTAACATAAACGAATTGAATGGAAACGAAATTTCATTGTTGATAGGCGCCAATATTTTTGGCAGATTCATTTGGGTAAAAAAGAAAAATTAACTAAAACTTTATTTGCAATAGATACCATTTTCGGGACAATAATCCAGGGTAGAATATACCCAATGGATGTAAATTATAAGCAAAACACATTGGTATTTAAAATAGAATGTTGTTCTCAATTAAATGAAAATTTGACCCAATTTTAAAACTTAGAATCTACGGGAATTAGTGATACAGAAAAGAATATGTTAGATAGTGATAATGACTTTATTTCGAGTTTTGAGAACAATTTAAAATTTAATAACGGAATGTATGAGACAAAATTATTTTGGGAAGATGAACCAAGTGATTTGAACAATAATTGGGCAATTGCAAAGCACAGATTTGATAATTTAAATCTAAAAGTGAAAGAGAATAATTGGCTTTATAATGAATACATAAATATTGTTAAAGATCAAATTAAAAAAAAATATTGTTGAGGAATGTTCATCACAATTCGAAACTAATTCTTATTATATGTCTCATTCTGCGGTTGTATGAAATGATAAAGAAATGAAGAAAGTTCCCATGGTTTTTGATGCATCTTCAAAAGGTAGGGACTGTAAGTCATTGAATGAGTGTCTTTATATGGGTCCAGCTTTGAATCCCCAAATAATAGATGTAATTTTGCGATTTCGTGATTATGAACATGTGTTTTGTAGTGATTTTCAGGGAGTAATTGAACAATTGAAACAGCTGAGGAAGATCACAAATATTTAAGTGTACCATTTGGAGTGATCTTGAGCCCTTTTGTACTTGCTGCAACAATTAAATATCATATTCAAAAATATACGGAAGAACATAGAGAAACTTTTGAAATGCTAAATACTTCCTTATACGTTGACGACCTGTTCATAGGTTCATCAGAATCCCTTAGTAAGGCTTTCAATCTCTAAAAACGCGAGAGAAATTTTTAAAGATGCGAATATGAACTTACAAAAATTCAAAACTAATTCAGAAGAATTAAAATTACGGAATGAAAACGGTATAGGTGATTTAGGTGAATCGGGTGAGTGTCCTTTGAAGGTTTTAGGAATTATCTGGAATTTAGATAATGACGCATCTAAATTGCATGTACAACCATTGCTTGATTTAATTAAAAATGTAAAGAATTCAAAACGATGTGTTCTGCAAACAGCAGCAAAAATCTTTGATCTGATAGGTTTAATTTCCCCATTTGTTTTAATAAAATGCTTAATGCAAGAAATTTGGGAATACAGCCTCAGATGGGATGAGGAATCACCCACTGAATTAAAGAAAAAATGGGATACTTGGTACGCTCAAGTTTGTCTTCTAAAAGACTTGACATTGGAAAGAAAGTATTTTACATATCCTTTAGATCAGGGAAAACATTTACAATTACTCATATTTTGTGATGCAAGCCCCAGAGCATTTGAAGTAGTGACATATTTTTGTTATGTAACTGAGAATGACGATATTTTCACAACAGCTAAAAGTCGAGTTTCTTCTCTCAAGAAGTTAACCCTACTGTAATTGTAACTTTTGGGAGCACAGTTTTAGCCTTGAGAATTTTGAGATATTTAACATCCAATTTTAAATTCCCTATTTCAAAATTTTTCTTTTGAAGTGATTCTTCTATTGCTCTTCACTGGATTAAGGGAAAAACCTCAAAGTACAAACAACTTGTTTCGAATAGGGTAGTAAAAATCCAGCTGATTATGTTTCTTGTGGAGCGAACCTCGAGACAATTATAAACAGCCAAATTTAGATGCATGGTCCTCGGTGGCTTCACACAACAGAAAACAACTGGCCGAAAAATTTGAATTGAGACTTTTCTTCAACCAACACATGTGAATATGGACAACAAGTATTTACATTTGCATGTGAATTAAGCACACAACCTCGGTAATTAATTTAATCACAAATTTAGCAGCCTACAGAATTTATTGCAAGGTACTAGTTGGATGTTTCATTTTGTGCATAACATTCAAAATAGATTAAATAAACAATGCAACGAATTAATGGCGAAAGAAATCGATGGTGCTGAAAATTTTAGGATTACATTTGTACAGAGAGATGCTTTCGCTGAAGAAGTTAATTGTTTATGTACAAGCAAACCATTATTCAAAACTTCAGTAATTTTAGAATTTAATCCTTTCCTTGATGTAGATGAACTAATTAATAAGTGTTGGAAGACTTCAAAAATCTTAATTCTCATATTTACAAAAGCACCCTATCATTTTACCAGTCAAGCATTACTTCTTAAATTTAACAGCGCGAGACTCTCACAACAAAGTTTATCACAGTGGAATTAGCAAAACTCTACTAGAAATTAGAGAGCGATTCTGGCTCATTAAAGGGAGACAGACTGTGAAAAACATTTTTAAAAAAATGTGTGCTGTGTAAAAGATTCAACTTGACTTCAGGTGTTCAAATTACTGCACCGTTGCCAGCTGTTCATGTTGAGCAATCAGTTCCATTTTCTGTTGTAGGAAATGATTTTGGAGACCCTCTCAACACAAAAGACAAGAATAAAAACTGTTGTTTTATTTACGAGTAATGTTATAAGAGCTCTTCACTTAGAGCTAGTGAACAATCTTACAGCTGAAACATTTCCCTTGGCATTTTGACGTTTTATTAGTCGCTGTGGACTGTGCTCAAAAATCTTGACTGACAATGCAAAAACTTTTAAAAGATCTGAACTTGAACTGAAAAACTTGTGGAAAGTTATTAGTGATCCTGCAGTGAAAGCTTTCTACACCTCCCATAAAATCCGCTGGCAGTTTATCATTGAGAGAGCTGCCTGGTGGGGTGGCTTTTACGAAAGACTCATTCGAAGAGTAAAGCTTGCTTTAGAAAGACTGTGGGGAAAACAAATTATCTTGCGATGAGTTGGAGACTCTTTTAATTGAAATTGAAGAGGTGCTCCACTCTTGCCCTCTTACATACATTTTTTCTGATTTTAATGAACCCGAACCTCTTACTCAATCTCGTATGATTTTAGGACATAGAGTGAATAAATTACCACCTGTGCCAGGCTTAATTTTAATTCTAACTTATCCAACAAGAAAATTCTAATTAAAAAGTTTAATTATCATGAAAGATTGCTAAATATGCTTTGGATGAAATGGTCAAAAGAATATATTTTCATGTTAAAATTTGGTCATTGTGTTAAACCTACAGGTGAAATTAAAGAATTTAAAATTGATGATGTTGTACTAATTAATGATGAAAAATTTCCTAGACATTTTTGGAAACTAGGTAAAGTTGTTGATGTATTTTTTGGCAGGGAAGGTAAAACACATTCTTGTAAAATAAAAACTCAAAATTCGATTATTAAAAGACCTGTACAATTATTATATAACTTTGACATTAATGAACGATTTCCTTGTTTAATATTTGCTTTGAATTTAGGACTTGCTTCGAATTTGGTATTTGTTTTGAATTTATGTATCTGTGTGTGTTTGAATTTAATTACTTGAAATGTATATTTAATTATTTCTTTTATATTTTGAAATTGTTAAAAGATTTAGAATGAACCTGGGGGGGAGGGGGTTGAAACCTTAAGTTCACCTCCTTGTATCGTTTCTATTGCGTCCCTTCCTCAATCTGACAGGCACAAGCTTTTATTCATCCATTATTAATAATCAAAAAAAGAACATTTGAAACAGGATATAAAATTATTTGCGAATTTGAACATTGTAATAACATATCAGTGCTTTGATTGTTTAGTCAACAAGATTCCAGGTTAAAAAATACAAGGATATTTGCATTCAACTAATCAAGGGAAAGACCTTTTTCATTTATACATATGGATCTTGCTTAAAAAGTTCATTCAGTTAAGATTTCTTGGTTATTATTAAGAAATTTACTAGCTTCACCTGTAAAGTAAAGAAAAAAAAAGGACACTTCATTTCAACGTTTTAAAGGTTCTAAAAAAACTTTGTTGAAGAATTTGGATAACCTGACTGAATCATAAGTAATTGTGGTTCCTCTTACATATTTTGTTAATTCAAACAGTATTGAGAGTCAAAATAATGAAATTCATCATACCTAGAATTCTACTCAACATCCCAAGGGTGATAATGAATGCGAGTTAACAGAACTATTCTATTTTCAATAGCAACATTAATGAAAGATACTCATAAGAACTGGAATTTGCAAATAAAAGAAACAGAAAGTTATTTGAACAATACCATCAACAAAATTATAGATACACTGACAAATGATAAAGGGATGTTCACCAAGGTTCAATGATGTTATAATCCACCATAAAGTTGTTGAAGAAAAATGTAGATCATGCAATGATTTAGGAGAGGAAACATGTTTGGTGATTGAAAGGAAACAATGAAAAATGAAGGAATATTATGACAGTGAAAAGTGTCGGACTTTGACTTATGAACTAGGAGAAACACAGTGACATCAATCAAAAACCCAACAAGAAAACTTACTGAATCTTAGCCGAAGTACACAGGACTGTTGATAATCACCAAAACACTTTCTAATGTCCCATATAGACAGACTCAATAAAAAAAAAAAGTTGATTCTATAAAATCACTGCTCAAAGCATGATATAATCATAACAATGAGAGATCTCCAGACTCACTAATAGCAAATTCCAGGTTGGCTTATAAGGTATTTTTTTATATCGAAGATCAAGGAAGAGGCCATTTCCTTGCAAGCAGCCTATTGCTTTAGCAGAAAAGTTGTCAGAAGATAAAATATCAAAATTAAGGTTTGTGTGTTGGCCAGGGAAAGCATAGACAATTTAGAATATTACTATTTATAAACTGGATATACCAGGTATTATAAACTCTTAATTTTCTTCCAAGATTCATTGCATTTTGAACTTTTATCATTATTGGTGGGAAAAAAGAATGAACTTTTAAAGAAACATATGTGCTAAACATTATTGTTGTAATTAATATATTTTATCTATGTATATCCATACAGTTATAATACTTTAATGTATTTTCATTATGTATATACATATAAAATATATACATATATAACAGGCAAAGTTTGCTTCCCAGTATGAACTTGAAAAATAAGATTGCAGGAACTATAGAAAATGTGACCATGGTTAGAAGATTGGCCACAAACAAGATACTGCCAAGAAATCCCACGAAGACTCTAGGATCAACTCTTTTAGAAATTTTCAAGAGGCTATATAAGGATCTTTGATTGTGTGTAATAGCTTAAATAGGATGCCCAAATGTAAACTATTTCTAATTAGTACCTTCAAATGATGTGGTAAGCACCGACTTAAGGAGACACAGTACGATTCAACTGACCAAAAAATCAAATGTAATTTTTTTAACCTAAATTATTCTTTATATACTTTTCTATAACCTCACAAAATTTGAAAGCTGTAAACTTAATAAATATGCATAATTATAATACATTTATGTTTGTTTTTATTCACATCCCTATGGCAAATCAAAACTTTAAACATACTTATCTCAAAAAGATAAAATAACTAGTTTGTCTTCATTTAAAATGCTAAGGCTTTTTTTCTATTGTGCCTAATGTTTTGAATTTTTTTTTTTTTTTAACTATTGCTAATAATACATACAAAAGTTGGTATGCATTTTTGAGTCAAAGCAACACTTATTTTTTTTAAAAATAATTCAACTCAAAATTTATACATTTTTTAATAAATTTTCAATAAGATTCATAAAAAGAAGTATCGTACAAATACCAATCACGTTATTGCAAAACCCATACCAACTTTTGTTATACATAGTTAAATGCACTTGTAAATCAAATTTCATGCGTGCACGTAGATTTTTTGTAGGAGTAGCATTTTAAAATCACTTAACAAATTTAAAGTTTTTTCCTTAAAAGATTAAATGTCTAGCTTTTTATGAAATTTTATATAGTATACACATAGTTATTTTATATAGTATACACATAAAGGAGGCAACCAAAAATTTTTTGAAAATCTTTAAATTAAAAATTTCTGCACAAATTGTACCATGTCCCTTTAATTAATAAATTATTTATACAATTCCAGAAGAATGTTATCTTTATTTGAAGTAAGCAAGCACAGTTTGTACACTTACAAATACTTCACAACAAGAAAACAATGGACTAAAACACATATGCATTATTTTACAGAATATGCACTTGATAAGAAAGTTTTCATTTCAGTACTCATAGGCATCACAATAAAAAAACAAATTCATTTAATCTTTTACAAAATTTACTCTTCAATTACATTTTACTATAAATAGTTAACAAATATCTCAAACTTACCCATTCCCAAATGGAGTGATCGGTAACACATGGGAACTGGCAAGCCTCTTTTATCCACAGGACAAATAATAGCACGCCCCCGTACTTCAATAGGTACTGAAAAGCATCCATACATTACATACAAAAAGCAAGCAACATAATAGTCAGTAATCATACAGTGTAAATTTCATGCTGAAGTAACAGACAAAAAAACATCTAATTTTTTTGCAAGTAATAAAGTAAAAAGAAGCTGACGAAAAATGCACTGATGTATTTTATTTTTAGTTTCAAATTAGACAAAAAGAAATTTGGTACCTACATATTATCACAACAATGGTAAAGCATTCAAGATAACTTGCCAAGTTGGCAACTCTGATTTTGCATGCAACATACACACTGAAATGGCAACCATATGTTTTGTTTCATATAATAACGTCAAAATGGATGCAATCATACATAAGTACCAAAAGTTTTTTTTATTTGTTCGTAAAAATAAGTTATTTTTAAAAATATATTTAATGTATGAATAGAGTTATATAAAACTTTTTAACACTGAATTAATTGAAAAGCAACAAATATAATAAAAAAATGAAATTTTACTTATTTCTAGCAATTTTGATCAAAGCATGGCAACAGTATAATATAATTATTTTAAAAATAATTCATTTCCTTATATTACAGAGATTAGAGTTAGATAATTACCATTTTTTTTATGAAAAAAAGCACTTTGAGAAAATAGAGCCAAAAATGAAATTCATTAGTTAAATTATTATCTCTCTCTCAAGCATGAACATATTCTTATAGAAAACACAAGTATAATTTTGGCTACACAATAAAAACATTTCTGATTATCTTTAATTTAAAAAGAAAAATTTTTTTTTTTAATTTAGAGAAACTTATGTTTAAGTTTCCTTATTTTTTCCCCCTAGTATTCAATTCAAACAGCCAAAATAACTTTCACCTTTTAACCCTTTGATGCGCAGAAAAATAAATTCGCTGAATTTTTCAAAATAAAATTAATAAATGCAATGTATAGAACCTAAGAACAGAGAAAACACCTTTAAAAAAATTACAGTACATTTCTCCTCGAGGGGGGAAGTCGTTTCATAGGAGTACCACAGCGCACTTACGACATAATTCTCGGATGAACAATATATGATTTGGATCAGATTTGTAAGATTATTCTTTGCATATTTTGTAATAAATTTACTAAAACATGCAATATTAATTATTAGAATTACATTTTAAATGTTAAATATTACAAAATATAACTAAGAGATTGAAATAAACTTCAATAGCCAGTTTTTTCATTGTTTTTTTATTATTAAATTATTAAAACATGCAATAGTACTAATAAAAATTATCTTCAAAAGATTAAATATTAGCAAATTTAATTGAAAGAGGTAAACAAAAATAATATTAAAAGAAATAGTACCAGCTATATTAGAACATATATTCACCTTCCAAAAAATTCGACCTCTCTTCAGTATAAAAAGAACGTAAATGAGATGAGAAAAAATTTCCATTCGAGAAACACATCACCATTTCAATATAAACAAAATCCCCTCCCCCAAAGCAACAGCAAAAACCCCATAAATTATTAGTTACTTCACTGCCTGTGAGTCAAAAAAGAAAAACAAGGGGGAATATCTCTTACGCGTGAGTGCTGCAAGTCTGACAGTTTTCATGTTCTAAACGTGCGGTGGTATGCCAACGAAACCACCACTTAGATGACTTATTATGAGGCAATTCTTTTTATAATTTATCATTCTAAAAATTAGTTATGCTATGAACAGCATATGCAGCAAAAATGTACATAACTTACTTTGAATATTTATCTGTTTTTATTTGCTAAAGAAACTTTTTTTTTTAAAGTGTTCAAAAAAGGTTTTTAAAATGATGCATTTTTCTCACAAAAGAAGAGTTTTTTGTAAAGTGCTGACATCTAGTATCTTTTATGAAAGATAAAAAGATATCTGTAGAACCATTGGTTTCATTTAAATACCACTGCGCGTTTAGAGGTATTTTTTAGGAAATGGTGGTTTCGGAGAGATACCACTGTGCATTAAAGGTTTAAGAGATGCACTTAATTTTAACAGATTAAATTTTTAGGAAACTAATTTATAATTTTTAAAGCAATATGTTTTACCATCGCTTGAGTTTCCATTAATTTTCTCAACACTGGTCTTGGATTTCTTCACTGGAAGCAACTGTTGTAATCTTTGATATGCTAAGATACGAAGTAATTTTTCATCTGTTTTCGTCAGTTGTAGATCTATAACAGATAGATGCAAGATCAACATATCTAAAGCTAAAATGCTTATCAAAGGATGGATTTCATTAAAAAAAAATAGTTAATTTTTTAAAGCAAAAACATACATTGAAACAAATAAAGTGATATAAGTTTCCACCAAAAAAGAAGAAAACAAGGAAGATTTCTTACACCAATACCCACATGCAAAATACACACACACACTTCTCAAACCATTAATAAAGACTGATGAAAAGGGATTGTAATATCAGTATTTTGAGCCATTTGTACAATTTTGTAATACCGGTATTCACAAGTTTAAATACTAGTTTTTCAGTATTTACTAGAAATTTTTAAAATTGTTTTCACTATATGTCCAGGGATCGCCAACATAGCAAAATATTATACATTTTTGTTTTTAGATTATAGAGTTAATTATTGCACCATGATTAAAATATATTAATTAAATAATTTTACATCCATTTCAGAATGTAAAGATATTAAGCGTCTATATTCCACTCATTCCATTGATTTTATTTTTCCTAGCTAGTTCCACACACACACTTCTAAGGCAACTCATTAAATTTAGTCTTACATTTGATGAATGGATGCTATTTAAATATACATACTCATTCAGAAGAAAAAAAAAATTGGAATATAGGACTTGCACATGTCTCGGGAAGTATGCCAACTGAAAAATGTGTGGAAGTGCTTAAAACTAAATTAGTGAAACATGGCTTATCCCTGAAAGAAGATATTGTATCCATAATGACTGATAGAGCAACATTTATGAAAAAAGTTGGAAAGTTGATTGGTGTAAATCAGCAACTGTGCTATAGTCATGGAATTCAATTAGGAATAATAGATGTATTATACCAAAAAAAAAAAAAGAAAGAAACAGAAGAATTCAAATACTGTGGATACAGAAACTTTGGATTCTGACTTTGAAGAGAGCGAGAGTGATGCTGACGATGAAGATAATGACAATGTAATTGTTGAAATATTGCTAACGAGGATGAACTATTAACTCATCAATAATTTCTTCTTATAATTAATAAAGCTCGAAAAATTGTTAAGATAATTAAACGTTCCCCTACAAAAAATGCTATATTACAAAAATATATACTAAATGAAAATAAAACAGATGTTAATTTAGATTCTAAAACACATTGGAACAGTTTACTCCTAATGATGGAACGATTTTTGAAACTGAAAAATCTAATGAAAAAGGCAATGATTGACTTAATATTCAGAACTGTATCAGATCTACTTCCAATTAAACTGGCTGTTGAGGCATTATGTCTGAGAGATTCTAATTTATTAACAGCTAATGCAACAATAAATTTCATGTTGCAATCACTGAAAGAACAGCAAACATCACTATACTACATTAAAAAATCACGCAGAAGGCATACACAATAGAAAATGTCTTATGGTATTTATATAATTAATTTATATAATTATTTTAAAAATGAAAAAGAAAAAGAGACTAACGAAATCAAATTCGATCACATTCATAGTAAATTTTCTTAAAATCTTTTACCCACAAACCTATCCACTTTCAGAAGAATTCGGTACAGTTATCGAAGATGATGTTAATATTGATAGTGAAAAGGAATTGTACCTTGAACAAAAAGAATTAGCAATAACTGAAAAAATTCCAACAAACCAAAATGCAGTACAGAAAGCAGCTATATCCAAAACCATTCGACAAGAAATCAATTTATTTGAAGATGAGGGATTTAGAGGTAAATACTTAGAAAAAATATATCACGGATTGCTCACAGTACCACCAACTAGCGTAGATGCCAAAAGAGCGTTTTTGACAGCTGGTATTTTTTGCACAAAATTACGTTCCAGGCTTAATGGCACAGTACAATTGATGCATTATCTTTTTTAAGATCACATTTCAAAAATGTGTAATAGTACGACAGACTGAATAGTGATATTCACACTTTTTTTTGTGATTTAAATAAATAAGATGTTCCTTTACTTTTTTGTGATTTTTTTTTATATACTGTTATAATTTATAAATTACAAATTATTTGTGATATTTACACTCTCTAATAAAACTGGTAAGTAAAACAAAGAAACACCTGGTGTTTCCTTTCTTTTTCTAAAATTTCTACTACCAGTATCCCAGTATTATGTTCTCAGAAATACCGAATACCGGTATTGAACTTTTGGTCTGATACTGCAATCCCTACTGATGAACATATATAAAATAAATTCATTAATTTTATTAAAGAATGTGAAAGAAAATAAAGATATGGATATTGTGTTTTAGAATTGATTTTGGTGAAAAAAATTAAACAACATTTTCAAATTGAACGAAATACAAAAAGATATAATTTCTCCCTTCTCTCTTTAAATATCAAAACTTACCACAAAATTCCATAAATGTCTGCACTGTTTGGTTAGCTGGGCACAGATCTCAACAAGCTGACATTTTTTGTGATGACACAAAGAATAAGCATAAATAAAAGCAACTTACTGTTGAGAATTTTTATGTATTACCATGAAAAAGTGTGCAGAGGACAAAAGGAATTATTTACCATTAGCAATATTTTGTGACAATGGTTAAACAGCATTTAGAGATTAACTGCCTGCACCCCACTATCTGAACAGTACCCAAATGCACATATTCTGCTTTTTAAATAAAATTTTAAATTTTGCTTAGTTCTTTAAAAACATACCTTTTTCTAAATGTTTTATTCACTTTTGATAATTTATAATCAATATTTATTTCATATGATCATAGGTTCTTCCACTGGTAATGCTTTTAAATAAAGACAAGTTAAAAAAAAATGAAATGAGTTGTCAAATGTAAACTCACTTCAAATATAAATTCAAGTATCTTTTTCAGAAATATTCTTTCAATCTAAATTTCAAGCTTCTCTCTAAATTTAGGGATTTACGAAAAGAAAGAAATGCATGGGATTTCCTGTTCTCATTGAAAATAATCCTAAAGCTCCAACTCAAAAGTACCTCTAGCAAATGAGGTAAATTGTAGTTGTTGCTAATGCCATCTGTCTGTTGGTGTCAGACTGAGGCCCACGAAATTCATTGCGGCAAAGGGCTAGATGAATACCTGTCATAAACCATAACTTTGAGCATTACACAGGCGAAAGTATAATTTGGCTTGGTTCCATAATTTTGAGGGAGAAGACCCTGGAGTTGGTCAGGGTCTTCCACCTTTTTTCCCAAGGACTTGTGGCTCAACAGCTATTTAGAGTACCCCCATGCTGCAAAAGCATTATACATTTACAAACATTCATGCCTTCTCCAGGATTCAAACCCACTATATTGGATGAGTGGCAATGGTTTTAATTAGCTGAAATTGCCATCAAACTTAAACATGCCATATTCAAGTGCAGCAGAACATAAATAGCACCATACATGATTCTACAAAAGAACAGTTGTTATTTTACAATTTTATGAAATTTTATAAAATTCACCAGATAATTTACATTAAAATCCTTACCTTCTGAATTATCTAAACTTTCCTGTAGGTTGGAACACAAGGACATCATTGTTTGGGGAGTCAGATTAGTCATGGAGTTCAATTTATCTAAAAAGTAAATTCATATTGTTATTGTAAAATTAAATCAAACTGTTATCAGCATATTTCATTCTCAATCAAAATTTTATACTAAATCTTCACTGAATATTAATGAAAAATTTACTTGGTATATTTTATTAAATTTAAAATAAAAATAAAAATACATACATCAAACAATTTTTGCATATACATTAAAATTTCATATAATCTTCCTGGGTTTACATACATTCTAATTAAATTCATAATACAATTTCCTTATAGAATGGAAGGGGGAAGAAGAAAGAACCCACCAGATTTAAAGTTTTAAATTATTTAATGAACATGATGAAAGATAAACTTGATTACAATTATATCTCAAGATTTCAATAGTATCGAAACTTCAAATAATAAAGTATATAAAAACAAGACAAATTAAAATAAAGAAAAAATTCGTGTACAGCTGATTGTATGCATATGATTTGATTTGATTGTTTGATTTTATGGCACAAGAGCCAAATTAGGCTAAGCTGCGCTGAACAATGATTCAAAAAGTAATAAAATTTTGGAAAACAGGTTCTAAGTTGTACATAATTTGATAAAGTCAGATATTGCTCAAAATGTTTTAATAGAATTTTAATTGGAAAAAATAATTTAATATAAAAATAATAAATAAATAAATAATAATGTTCAAGTTTTCATGGTTTTCGCAAAGTAAATAAAGTAATTCATTTATAAAAAGATCAGATTGTATTAAATTCTATAAAAAATTATAATTGGTGTAACATACCGATTACACGTAGGAATGCAAGCAGATTTGGATGGGGATTTTCCCCAACCAAAGCAGATAAAGATAAAATTGATGTACAAAAAAAAAATGCGATTAATGACTGTACGCATAAAGCTCTTTTAATCCTTTCAGACTCTAATCTTCTATTTGGAAACACGAGATAGACATGACTCTTTTTCATTTGAGTTAGAATTTAAAATATGTACATTAATTACAAAATCTTAGAATTTACTTGCATAAATTTGAAGATGCAGACAGTTGCTAGCTGGAGAGGGTGCATTTGGGGGAGCTGTTTATTGGATTACGAGAAAGTTGGAATTTTTAGTATGATATTAGGGAGGTGAATCCACTCTCATCAGAGGCGAAAGAGAACAATCTGATGGGCTGATCAGTTATTTAATTAAGTAATGACTGCCATTTTGGGTTGTGGTGTAATATTGGGGAGAGAAATTTTCTCTTATGCCCCCCCCCCAAGATAAGAAGCTTTTGAATAATTGTTATTGTTGCGATAAATAAAATTTAATAACAAATAGAGGATATTTAAGAATTAATTTAGTAGAATGTTTTTTGGCCTAGGCATAAAAGGGATAGGAATATATTTTTCCACTGAATGGATAAATCTATAATTGAAGTTGTCAATATTATCAAAGAATTTTTTAGACATTTTTTGCATAAATTTTCATACGATTTTTCTTTTAATTGCTTTTAAATGTCTTCATTTCTCATGTACCGTTTGGATCCAAATATTAATGTTAGGATATTTTGAGATTTTTCAAGTAAATCAATATGACTCTTAGCAGCAAATCCTCAAATCGGGTATCTCACAAGTGACAACAAGTCTCAAGATCACAGAATAAATAAGCAATTCATTTCATTTGTTTAATTTAGATTATCTTGAGTTTGAGTTAATATTAACGTCGCACTGTTCAGCTGCACGAGGGCTTTTGGCGACGGACCACGTAATTTTGAACCATGGTCAAGTGACGTGGACGACACCTGAGCTGGCACCCCCCTCTCCTAACTACCACACCACACCAACGGGAGGACGTTTCAGCTCTCGACAGATTTAACGTGCAGCGCTGCCCTACACGGCGGGTCTTCAGTGGTATTGGGCTCGAACTCATGACATGCCTGCCATGGTCCGATACCTTAACCACTGGGCTACCGCAGCCCCTAGATTATCTTGAAATTAAAGGTAACTTTTAAAAATTTGCTTTCCTCTATGTTATGGGTTTTTTTTAAAGTGAAGAAAAATATCCAATATTACACCAAGATACTTAGGGTGCAAACCAAATGTACTTTTAAGTTGCTTTCTATCAGTAGCGCACACAGGAATTTTTCAAGGGGGGGGGGCTGGGGTCGAAAGTTCACCATTCTTGTATCTTGCTCATTTTGATTTTGTTGATTTTCGGGCACAAAACACAGTAAAAAACTAATTATTGAATAAATAATTAGCATTAATTAATAAAATTAATCATTGATAACAAATACATAATTAAATTTTACATACTATATACTTAGAATTATAATCAATCAGAAAAAAAAATCAAGGGCTTTGGGGTTGGGGGGTCCGGAACCCCCTTATGTGCGCCACTGCTTTCTATCATTCATTACTATCACCCATGATTTGGATTTAAATGTTTTTATAAATTTCACACAGCTTGTTTACCAACTAAATGTAGAGGAAAATATCTTAATTTTTGTTTCTATGGTTTTCAACTGAAGAGCGCGCCCCGCAAAATTGTTACAAATGAAAGTCCCCTCTCCTTTCCAAATAGATATAGAGAGGGTATCTCATTCTCTAAATATTTATACACATAAAAAATACTAATACGATAACAAAATATTTTTATTTTTGTGTTCAAATAAAATGTAAAAGTCTAGAAGCCTATAATTTAAATTTTTTTCTTCTTCTGTAGCTTTTGTTTAAAAACATAAAAAAAACTTAAAATATACTTCAGGGTAAAAAATGCTCAAAATGAAGAGATTTCTTTTAAAAACCTTTTACATTTGTACGTTTATGTTATTCAAATACTTCTTGAATTAAAAAAAGCTAGAATATTTACCAACCTTGCAAAGATGATTTTAATCCACGTGGTGTATTAGAGGTACCAAAATGGCTTGTAAATGGTTTTGTCGGAAGTGCATTGAGCGAAGATGCGCACTGATTCTTCATAGAAGAGTTCTTTGTAACACGATTTGAGGCAGAAACATTGTTCATTTTATTTGTAATCAGATGCTTGCATGAAGACAAATGATTAGGGTGATGAGGTGAACTAGAGTTATGACAGTCACACTTAACCTTGGTATCCAAAGTCAATGATTCCATTTCCCCATTTGACTCTATACTAGGACCATTCTGAGACAAAAATATTTTACTGCGGTGACGTAAATTTGAATTGTTCACAGAGAATGTACTTTCATGCAATGATGGTTCACAGTCCATGTCCTTTGGAGAATTAGATTTGACAATTGAATGCATAAAGTTCGGAGTAGTAGTTATGAACGAACCGGTAAGTGTTCCCAAATCCAAAATGTCTGTCATCCACTGTAACAAAGATAAAAGCATAGCGTAACTATCAATTAATTTCTTAAAACAATTACTTTAATAGAATTTTTTAAATTTATTGAGCTAAGAGCACATTTATATAACCAAATCGAATAAAT
Source organism: Trichonephila inaurata madagascariensis (assembly GCA_019973955.1). Lineage (NCBI taxonomy): Eukaryota > Metazoa > Arthropoda > Arachnida > Araneae > Nephilidae > Trichonephila > Trichonephila inaurata. The sequence continues at coordinate 89,001 of BMAV01001357.1, read as the reverse complement.
AGTTTAGTATTTTGATTGTAAATAATGACATCACTAAGTGTAAATGCATTGATTTCCAAAAGTCAAGCAACAAACTTATATTTAATAACTGAAATAGTATGCAAGCAATCTGAGAGAAACTTGATTATATTTATATCACATTTAAAAAACAACAAAATGTTATACAATATTTACATTTTATAATATCAAAAAGAGGATAAAATAACAGAACAGGACAACAAGCCTGAACTTGATGTCTCATGCTATTTATAATGCTGTCAAAGAGGGTTTCAAGACCCCTGCAAAGAATTCCACACATGTTCATTAGGATTTAGATTGAGAGCATGCTGACCAGTACATTTAGAAAAATTTTTAGTGAAACTGTTGCACTAGCTAGCAATACGAGTCAGCATTATCTGCAGCAAAATAAAGGCTCTATAAATAAACAATAAAATCCAGTGTACTGTCACAGTGAACTTCAAAAGTTCTGTGTGAGTGACTGTTCATTAATTGTCATTTGATCAAAATTTTGAACCATGATCAAGTGACAAGGATGACATCCGAGCCAGCATCCCGTTCTTTTTACTTCCATATCACACAAACTAGAGAACTTTTAGCCATAATAGATTTAACGTGAATTAGCATCTCTAAATGAGTCTTCAGTGGCATCGGAACTTGAACCAGCAATATCACAATGCCAGCCACGAGTTTGTAACAATGACTGCAAAGCTGCCACAAGAGCTACGTTTGACAACTGATAGAAGTCTGTAATAATTCTTTACATACAAGAACACCACTTCCTGCATAGGTATTCTTTTATTAAATGGTAATTGATTATCATAATAGTGATTACTATAATTTAATAAATGATGTTGAGTGTTTGCTTCTCTTCACCTGTAAACATGTCAAAAATCATTCTGTATGCAAAACAAAACTCTTGAGAGAACAAAATAGGCATCCACTAATTTTCTGTCCAGTTTACATGACTATGTGCTCAAATCAAATACTCCAGCTGTGATGGGATGTAGAATGCACAATATTGGTCACCTAGCATACAGACCTCCACAACAGTATGTGTTGTGGCTGATAATCTCTTTCCTGCAGCAGAAATAAGCATAGATCTAAGATAAGTTGGTTACAGTCATATTAAGTTGTTGTTGTTACTTATGCCACCTGATGATCGACACCATGAAATTCATTGCGGTGAAGGGCTACATTTTTATGCCTGTTGTTAATCTTAGCTTCGAGTACCACGCAAGTGACAGAACGATTTTGCTCGGTTTCACCCCAATTTTAAGGAAGAACCATGATCTGGGGATGGTCAGGGTGTCCTCCCAACCTCACGGTTATTTAAAGTACCTCCATGCTGCGAAGGCACTATACATTTACAAACATCCATGCCTTCTCCAGGATTCGAACCAAGGCCATATGACACCAAAGTCGGCGTCACTAACCACTATTCCGGATGGGTGGCTCAGTCCTATTGTGACAGTTTGATATTATAAGATGGCTAAATGTCTTATCATTCTGTTGTAAGCTGGCTATGAAACAAGTTTCCAACTCTTGATTTTGTTTTTCAAGCTCTACCAAAGATAAACCAAAGGTTACTACTTTAGATGACTGGGCTTTAAAGTCCTTAGTGTATGTCACAATAGGACTGTGACATACACTAAGTCAGAGTAAGAATCAGTAGTTAGAAACTTCATTGCGAGCTTACAACAGAATGATAAGACAGCCATCTTACAATATCAAACTATTGACTTGCTTTTAGTCTAGTGATTACCAACCATGAAAATTTTTTGATTGTTTGCAGAAAAATTGGGACATTTTCGCACTAAAAATGCGTAATACTTATAATAAAAAAACTAAAATTTTCCCATTTTTTAAAAAATATATATTTTATAACTTAGTTACATTTAATGGGTGGTTTTACATTACTAAAATAAAAGCTCGATTATTATACCCATGAAATTATAAAGGTTAGTGATCACCGCTCTAATCAACCTATAGCTCTATAATGCAATTCTGCAGGCAAATGTTATTCATTTGTACAGTTTGGATATATATTCCAAAACTGTTTATTATACTGCCTCCATTGAACAGCTGTTTTCAAGCTACATCATAATTACATACAAACTATGGCAGTGTCACCGTTCTTATATTGCTACTCAATGGCTACTCGCTTTTATTTGTTACATATCCATTTTAAGAATTCATAATTACTTTATGCCAATTTATCATTTTGTTGCTTGATCTGGCAACCAGAATGTTTTTATTTCGACATTATTTAAAACTCAACAAAAGACAATTAGTTTAAAAAACTATGTGTGTTGGCTCTGACACATGACTGGAATTTACTCCTTAAGTATGGTTGTCTTTGATTATATAGTAGGAAAACAGGGTAAATAAATGCATCTCATATAATACTGAAACCATGCATTTATTTTCTTTATTTTATTTACATTTCTTATATTGATTCGGTAAAGTAATATATAAAATAATAGACATCAATTATGTTACATAAATATATGTTACTCATTGTACATTATAAAAAGGTTGATTTACTTCACTATTAATATCACTGTGAGTATTAATTACATTCTCTCGCCATTATTAATCACTATGACAAGAGGCTTGTGGTAACTAAAGTACGATACATGAATGTCGGTAGATATGCGATTTACAAATCATGAAAACATCGCATCAATGGTTGTCCCATACCTAGTCGTCCCCAGTGCTTCATCAGAAACAAAACCTAAATTAAGCTCCGATTTTAAGATTCGTACTAATCTCAATCCTTCATCTTTATCGAAATCAATATTGAAATCGCCACCAGGTATGAGTGAAAGTACATGATACTGTTTCCCCAAGTAATTTAGAACCAACTTTTGTAAATGCTAGTAATGTCTTGTGAATATAATCTATAATGTCAGTAACAATCAGATTGACAGAAACATTAACTGAGAAAACAACGGGTTTACCGTTCGGCAAAGTGCATCTCTCGTGGCACGTATATCTCTCTAATTAGATTTAGTTTGATTAACGTACTGGGTATTTCTTCTCACAAAATCTTGTCTATACTGTGTTATGCATTCAAAATTTTCAATTTCCTCATTGTGATGCCATGTTTCTGATAACATCAAAATGTGTGCTTTCTGCACAATATTACCACAGAGATTATGTGCATGTGCCCGGAGACTTTGGTAGTTGAGAAAAAAGAGAACCATATCCCCTCCAGTCATTTTATTGATCATAATTTGATCAATTATAGTAAGATGAACAGTAGAAATTCTGGTTAACTCATTTCGTAATGGAAGCATCATTTTGTTGTTTCGTCTGCCATAGTAAAAACATTGACGCTCATCAGTAAGTACAATATAAAGTCCTTCTTGAGCCGTGACCCTGGATAAGGCTATGTAGACCAAAGGTTGTGAATGTTCCTAGCTGTATTTGTAAACAATTTCATCGAATGTCCCTCCTTGCGATTTGTGAATTGTCAAGGAGCAGGCTGGTTTCAACGAAAAATTATTCCTTTTAGCATGAATTGATCTATTTCGGTTGAGAGGAACTGTTGCAAATCTACGGTTGATATGAACCATTTCTCTACTGATTCTTTTAGAATTTGCATAACTAGTCACTATTCCTCATGCTTTAACACCAACCCCGTTTGGAAATAGGAGCCAAACCTGCAAAACTCTATTTTGATCATACGATTCAACATGTGACAATTTACCTACAGCAACATTGGCTAAACCAACAGCAACGTCGATGTTGAGTAGGGTTTATCTACAACAAAAATAATTTCGTATGGTAACCTTTCAGTGTCAATCGTACTGAGTTTATGAAGTTTCTCTCTGGCAGATCTTTCTTTTGTGCAATCAGCTTCACATCCCACCAAATTTGGCGATTATCAGTTGTTATACTCAAAAGAGCTAAGGCATGAAGTGTCACTAAAAATTATGCTAAAGCGCTAGTAAATGTGGTTAGCAAATTTTTTTTTAACTTTTAATTTTTTTGAGGGTTTAGTTTTTAAAATATACTCCCCAAATTTCTCACATAGATAACCAATAACAGTAATTTTTAAACAAAAAATATAAGAAAAAAAAACCTGCTATAATGATTTATTGTAAAAAGGGTATTAAGACGAAAAACACAAAAACTTTTTTTACATCCATAATTTTTAAGCAATTTTTTCAATCTTTGAAGGAAACAGGGACAACAACTTCGGACACATGGAAAAAAAGTTCAGTGTAATTATTTTTGTAAACAACGTAGTTATTAAATGTTTAGTTAAAATTTTGAGTATTTTGAAAAATCGCAAAAAAAAAGTTTTCAACAATTTATATTTTAAATCACCGATTCTAAAAAAAACAAAGCATGCACTTTTTTAGTAAAAAATTTTGATACATTAGAATGTTAAGAAATCCGTACAAAACGATTGAAAACTCTTTCCATAAAAACACACCAATATTGACTCATTTTAAAAAAATCGTAAAAAATACAAAATTTCACTTTGTAAAAAATTTATACAGTAACGCGGCAAAATAAATGATCTTTCCGATTCTGCAATTACTTTTTGTCTGATTTTGGTAAGAACAGAGCGATCGCAATATTAAAAACGAAGAAAAAGTAGAAAACCTTCTTTCTTTGGAAAGAGATTTAGCACATGCGCAGAAGCGTGTGTAACGCATTTTTGTTAACCTTTTTTAAAATTTCACTCCTCATAATATTTTCATATCGGGGACTTTATATGAAAATCAATTCTTAAGGAGTAAACTCCAAAAAAAAAGTACTTTCCTTTCCATCACATTTACAATTATTTGTAAACTATTTTTACCAAAAAATCATTTTTACATATACACTGAAGTTTTTATTAAGAAAACATTTACTTTTTTTTTAAAGTGCAGAAACTGCAAATAACATAATTTGAATTCAAATTCTCCGATATTTAGACATTTTGGTGTTTTCAATATTATACATATGTTGCTCTTCAAATTAATTAATAGAACCAATACCATATCATTACATTGTGCTTCATTTAAGCAAGGCTTTTCAAAAACACAAGTAGTTCAACAGACAAAAAAATTTCAAAATCTGGAGTACTTAGATACATTAGAAACATCATTTATACATCATTTATGTGTCAAAAATACATTTTTAATAAAAACAAATTAAAAACACATGCAGTATATACCTCATGTGTGTTTAAACATTAAGTGATTAATTTTGAAAGTGATGCTTTTTACTTAAAAAGGCTAAAAAATAGTTAAGCTATCCCTGAAAGTCAAAGGTAAAAAAAACCAAATGTCAAGCTAAAGAATCACCTCATCTTGTTCCTCAGTAGAAAATGATATTCCATTAAACGTTGACAGACAGGCATTTCCTCCAAGCAATACAGATTCTTTCAATCGAGGAAGCAAAAAGGGAACACAGTGGTACTGCTGAGTTATGGCCTTTGGAACCTGCAACAATAACAATACAAATCAGATCTTTTGATAAAAATTTGACAAATATATGATGAATATAAATGAAAACTTAAGTGCAATATTTAAATATATTATTGAATAACTTTTACAACAAAGTACAGTGTTACGAATTTTGTGTAAATAGTGTAATGCATTTATATTACTGTTATATTTATTGTAATATTCGCAAGCAAGGCCATCCCTTATATTATAATGGCGATTCAATGGGAACTTGGCGATAGAGCCAAGTTGGCAAGTTCGGGACCCTATGGCTTCTTCTAGAAATTAGTGGAGAAATTCACTAATTTCATGATCTATAACACAAGAGGATCTTTCTGTAAGTTTCTGCCGGGTCTTTAAATAGAGTGATGCTCGCCAAAATGAGTCAGTCTTGTTTCAACCAGTGATTAGTGAATATTGTTTTGACCAGCAATAAGTAAACTTGCCTTGATCGTGATTACTAATTAACTCTGCTGTGCTTGTGAATAATCTTTTACATACGTGTATTTTAAATACACATGTGTAATATAATTGTGTTTGAGTGCTTTTGAATGTGTGAAGACCTTCCGAGATTTATTGTGCGAATATTGCTCTTGAATCCTTTATTTAAAAGATTGTTTTCTCAACAATAAATTCTCATCGCTTTAAAGAACTGTCTCTTAATTTGCGACTGATTTGCATAAAATCCTCGAACCCCGATCAACGTAACAGTTTGGTGTCAGAAGTGGGATTTTATGCCAATAACAAGAGCGATGGATAAGCAACCAAAGGTTCTGTTGGAAGGCATCAATGCCTTGAAAAGTAGCCAAGAAGAGACTAAGGAGAGAATGAAGAATGTACAGAAATGTCAAGATCTAATGAATTTCCTTAGAAAAAAAAAATCGATAGTGTTGAAGAGAAAATCAACAGTGTTGAGGAGAAAATAGCTTGAAAGTGGATGAAAAAGTTGGAGCAGTTAAAAAGAAAATGGAGGAAGAAATAGAAAAGGTTCAAGAGCAGGTTTAAGAAAGAATTGAAGTGGCTGAAAATTTTAGCCTTATGTCACAGCGAATGGATGATTATGAAAAGAAACTCCTAGCTTGTGAGAATAAGACAAATAAAAGCAAGCTTGTGCCAGCTTCTCCATTGTCAGTGAAACTGTCCACCTATGACAAAAAAACCAACTAGGAGGTATATAAGACTCAATTTTCTATAATTTCTGAAGCCAATGGAAGGACTGAAGGGGTAAAAGCATGTCAGCTAGTAGTATCCCTTAAAGGAGAAGCTGTTGAAGTACTGTAGACTCTGAACTTTGAAACAGAGCGGCTAAACTTGAACTCCCTCTATAATGCTCTGGATCTTCAATTCGGCCAGAAATACTACAAAGACTATGTACGTCTGCAGATGAAGACATATCAGAAAACCGGAGAAAGTTTGCAGGAGTATGCTTTCAAAATACAAAGGCTCACCACCTTAGACTTCTCAGCAAATGAGCGAGAAATGATTTTTGTCCAGTATTTCGAGAGGACGGACTGAATGATGGAGAAATCCAGAGAGCTGTAAGAATGGCAGATGTCTAAGATCTAAAATCTGCCCTGAAATTCGAGGTCGCCACTCAAAGCCAGTTGCATAGACTACCATTCCATCTGAGGAGCTAGAAAGACTGCAGATGCACCCTAACATTCTGCATGGAGGAAGGAGATAAAGAAATTGAAAGAGATCCTCTAAATGGCTCAACTTCAGAACCAGAGGAGACCTAGTCTCGTGTTGGGGGTATGGTGAACCAGGGCATCTCAGAAGTAACTTCCCCCGAGACAATAAGGAAAATAGCAGCACCAAGTGCTGGGGGTGCAGTGGAGCAGGGCACCCAAGAAATAACTGCCCTCAAGTAAATCAGAAAGATCCATACCGTGCCATTGTAATAGAGCCTAAGAAAGGATCAGCAAATGTAAATGTTGATGTCGCATCGAGAAGACCCTGTGTGGAGAACAGTAAATACAGTTCAAGAGTCGAAAAGAAATTTGGCGTAATAGGTCCAGTAGTCTGTCAAGTTACAACGCCATCAACATCGGAATCGGACCCATGGAATGATGAGTGTCTGAAAGGATCAACTGGCTGATCCTGAAATAAAACCAATCATAGAATTCAAAGCGTTGTATGATGAAAAGCCCAGCTGGCAAGACATCGACCCTTTCCATCCAACAACGAAGCTTTACTGAGCTCTTTGGGACTCATATCGAAATTGGGAGCCTGACGATGGAAAAACATTCAGGTTGCAATTAATACTCCCAAAGACAAGAGTTTCATCAGTCCTTAAGGAACTCCATGGCAGTCCAACTGGAGGTCATTTTGGTGTTATGAAGACCTTACAAAAATTCCGAGAGCGCTTCTACTGGAACAATCTGCAGAATGGCGTTGAAAAGAGGTCACACATGTGATCCCTATCCAGCTTAAACCTGGATCTACATAACAGTTTGGTAAACTGTTATGTTGATTGGGGTTCGAGGATTTTATGCTAATCAGTTGCAATGAACAAGACGGTTCTTAAAAGTGAACAGAATTTATTGCTGAGAAAACAATCCTTTAAAAACAGGATTCGACAGCAATATACACAGAAAAAATCTCAGAAGGTCTTCACACCTTCAACAGCACTCAAACACAATTTTTAGTGTTCAAAATGCATGTAAAAGATTATTCGCAAGCACAGCCAAGCTAATCAGTTATCACGGTCTGGTCAAAACAATACTCACTAATCACTGATTGACACAAGAGAGACTTGTTTTGGTGAGCATCGCTCTATTTATAGACCCAGTGGAAACTTCCAGAAAGATCCACTTGTGTCATAGATCGTCCACTAATTTCTAGAAGAATCCATAGGGTCCCGAACTTGCCAAAAATGATGCCAACTTGGCTCTATCGTCAAGTTCCCATTGAATCACCAGTATAACGTAGGCAACGGCGTTGTTTGCGAATATTACAATAAATATACCAAAGTAATATAAATGCATTACATTATTTACACAAAATTTGTAACAATATCAATACTTTCCCCCTTCACAAAATATTAGGATGAGCAAAATTTTAAAAAATATTTGAAAAGCTTAAGAATTAATTTTTGTACACAGTACTTTACAAAAAATATTAAGAAAATGAAGCCCTACCTGCGCTATACATTTTTTTACAAAATATATTTAAAAAAAAATACAGAGCTAGGCTGCAAAAATAAAGTTGTCCTGCTCAGTCATTTTAATTCTAGACAGGCTCAAAACCAATAGAGAGTGTAAATTTGTAATTTTTAAATTCTGGATAGTTGCAAAAGTATTTGCATGAATATTTTTAGTTGGAAGTTTTTTTTTAATTTTTATATTACTGTATTTACTCGAACCTAAGCCACACTCCTTCCCATGTTAATGTTATTGAAAATCGTGTGCTGCTTAAAATCGAAGAGAAAAAAAAATTTGATGGATGGGGCAATTAGAGGAAATAAAGGTTCATGTATGTATTTAAAAAGTTCATAATACTGGTAAAATAACTACTTATTCACTTCTTATTAGTTCTCATTTTAAATTTATTTCAATTTTGTAAAATTGGATATCAATAAATCATTTTTCACAAAAACTTGTTGAAAATTTGGAGTGGGGCTTAGATTTGAATAAATACAGTATATATAAATTTAGTTAATAGTTTTAATTTTTCTCTCATTTGTACATAACATGTCAATAAACAAAAACACACAATCAATTTTAATTATAGTTAATTTTTGAAAAATATACTTAAGATATGCTTTTCAATGCTTTAAATTATTCAAAATTGAATTTTGTTTCACCCTAAGATTTTCTACCTCTTTTCAATTTTAGTTATTTTACTAGTGGAACACCTGTTCTCTTTGCAGGAGTGAATTTTTTAAAAATAAAATTCAACTAGCAAGCATAACAAAATTTGGTGCAAGATGACAAATCCATAAATTTAAAATAAACTTTCAAATGATAGCCTAATTTTTAATAATCTAAAGATATTCTGTGAATTTTTAAAAAAATTACTTTCATGCAATGATTTATATAAAAAAGAATCACAATTCTGTTCACAAATAACAGACCAATAAATACAAAAAGAAGTTCCCCTAAAATAGACTAAGATATTATGTGATGAAATTTATAATAAAACCATGCAAAAATGCTTCTTCTTTTCATTAACACAAGTATGCTAAGCAGTGTCATTTTGAAACAATAAATGTTTCTTCAGAATCTGCAAATTTATTATTTCTATTGATTTTTATTGAATTTGAAGGAAATATCTTCTTAGTAAGGTAACTGGTCAGTAAAATCTAATTTATTTTTATGTTACTTCTTGTTTACTGACTTATCATGGGCATTCATGCAAATTT
>BMAV01001357.1:50587-70433 GCA_019973955.1 Trichonephila inaurata madagascariensis | reverse complement strand
TATATATATATATAAATAAAAGGAGTTTAGTGTATTTTTATACTAGGATATTTTACAATTTTCATTTACTTTAATAGAACATTTTGAATTGAAATTCTGATTTACTAGACACAGCATTCAAAGTAAAATTTTCTACAACACAGTGTATAAAAGCACTTGTTTTGAAAGAGTATAAAAAAAAAATTAATAAATGAAATTTTTGTTAAATTATCACACCTAAAATTTATTTAAATTCATATAAAAAGCACCTGAAGAGCTACCAGTCAATTAAATACACATCATAAAAAAACTTACGTTTTTATTAGAAGAGCAAAAAACTGAAGAGTGGAAAGTTATATTTATTATTACTATTTCCCCCACCATTAGTTTTAGCTTGTGTACCCAATATCATTCTGCATTGTGACTGAGCATTTTCAACATAGTTCATACACTCTTATCCATAGTTTACCAGCAGTTTGTTTCGAATCATCTTTAGACTTCAGGTAACACACACATGCACACCCACTTTCTTGTGCCATATTATTTTTTAGGATATCATTATAAATTATTCTACCACTTACTAACAAAAGTTTGTTTTTAGAAAGACTGTCACACCAGAAAATCAGCTGTATTACCTTTTCTTAGAAAAGACAGTCAATAGCTATGGAATATATATTTTAGTATAAAAAATAATAGAAGATTTTTTTTTAGCACACACTTAATTTTATATCCTTTTAATTATTTTAGCAAAGCAGACACAGAAAGAAATATTTACAAACTGCTTTTTAGTTCTGCTGCTAACTGTTCCAAGTCAGAAAATTATGTCATTGTCAGTCGTCTCAGACAAAAGTTGTGTGTGATGCCTTCTGTTTTATTCTATTTTTACCAAAGCTATATCAGGTATCAAGAGAGCTTTAGAATATGTTTTATGTTAAAACAATGAAAACTTTCTTGTCATCAGATTCTTTGAGTCTCCAGGAGTCCTCGTGTTATTCAACTTGTTCATCTAATCTATTGAAACTTTATGTCCCTACATATAAAATTACTTGTCTACTAACTGAGAGACACACAATTTTAATTGAATGTTATGTTTTTAACTGTTTGCTTCACACATGTGTTAAATCTTACGATTTAACATATTTTGCTGTGCTTGAGAAAAATCCCCAACCACAAATTTATAATATTTTGCATGGCATTGATTTTAAATAATTTGTAGACATACAAAGTTGAGTATTGCATAATTTTAAATTATTAATTTTTAAACAAGCATCTGGCTAAATATCAACTAATTAATGAAACCAGCCAATTTTTCTCACCAATTATAAACAAGTAGATTTTAAATAGTAACATTTTCAGCAGTTGAATTTTTTCTTAAAAAAAAATGAAAATGCCTGAGAAAAGGAAGAGCATTTAGAGAGAAGTTTTGAGATTCTTACGCAAATTTCTTTTATTTCAAATAAAATGTTACCTGGGAGTTGAAGAGAACATGAGAGCTCAGCAGGTAGCTGATACTGAGTAGGATTCCGGACAGTTGCAGCTGTAATGAGTACATTTAATGGATTAACTGTTTCTTGATCAATTTCTACAGCAGAGAATTCTGTCGGGTGTCTCGGATAAATCTCAGATTCTAAATCATCTGCACCACAGGGCTGCGGAATGAAAACAGGTTCTTCCACCTAAAGAAAGTGCGTTTGTGATACAATTTATATTTAATCTAAATGAGAGTAAATGGCTTCAAACTTGCAATTTAAAAATTATTTGAAATTAATTTTATTTGGCATTCAGCTTTATCATTAATTTACTATCTCCATTTGAGACAGTAAACTGATCAGGAGGGGGGGGGGGGGAAAAAGTGTTTGTATAATTGGGACAACTCCAAGCGATACCCAACATTCAGTACACTGGTATCTTGTCTTACAGGCATACCTTTGAAATCTCTTTTATAGAGCATAAAGCACATTGTTTCTCTCATTGGATTAAAATTCTTCTCAGTAGCAGAAACGTCTGTAATATGCTTTGGGATAAGCCTGAATTGTGAAAAAAAGATTAATGCCGGATCCTTCTACTCTAACAGAAAACTCTTCAGCCAGTTTCCACAATTAGTTTTTCAACAAGTTTTAAATTGATTAGGAGACCATAGACCTTTCAATCACTATTTACTTTGAAATTTATTTACCTGGTAAAATCGATGAGATCTGAAAATCGCGTAACTCTGGGTTTGCTTAAGTCTGGGTATTACTGTACTATTAACACTATACTATATACAATATTGTAAATACTCATTCAATAAATGTACACTTGCTTCAGACAAACATAAGAAAATTCAGAATTATTAAATGAAGAAACTATTATGTTCTAAGAAGTTTTTTTAATTTAATACATATCATGTAAGAAATATATTGATTTAAATTTTCTCTTGCAATATTTACATTTTTGTTTTGTTTTATTTCAAAATACACGTTTCCTTTTTATTGTAAATAAAAAGTAAATGTGTACATCCTCTTATTTTACATATTATTTTGTTTAATCCATACCGAGGTTCTACCATGAAAAAAACTTACAGCTTTTTTCAATTTCTACCATTTGCTCACTCTCTCCTCCCTATATATGCATATATATCTTGTTCAAATTTTCAATCATTAATAAAATACTTTCTATCATCCAATGAAGTTCAAATATTTTTTTTTGAAACTTGTAGTGGGCAACACTTTATGTTAATGCAGTTTCTTCAAATTCATTAACTAAATTAAGTTAATTACTGGTTTTTGATACCAACTTAGATTCATCTCCATTTTTGAAACAATGTAACTGTTAAAACAACGACAAAAGTTGGCATCAAAAACTGGTTTTTCAGCCAAACCGGGTGTGCACTGTTAGAACAATGCAGATAAATAATGCTCTTTTTTCAATTCCTACTATTAGTTCACTCTCTCCCTATATTATATATATATATCTTGTTCAAATTTTCAATCTTTAATAAAATACTTTCTATTCATCCATTCAAAGTAGAAATTGACTTATTTTTTTTTCATATTACTTGTTTATGGTTCAATTAATTTGAAGAAAAACACAAAGTATTAACTACAATAGTCATAATGTAAAGTCTTATTCAATGTGATTATTTGCTATAATAGTGGGTAGCCTATTGGTTAGAGCATCAGACTCCAGACCAGAAGGACTGGATTCGATGCCACCAAATACCCTCCGAATACACACGGAGTACATGCTTGTTAAATCATTGGGTCCTAAAGTTTTGTGGGCAGTCGCAGCTGAAACCACGAGTGCAGGGGGCAGGAGAATATTTCCCTCCCCTTCAGTTCCATGCCTAAATTGTGGAGGTGGAGATAGATGGTGTCGTCATCTATCGTAAAGAAGTCCAACCTGTCTCACAGGGTCTGGCAACATTCATTTCTTCCATTTGGGAAAGACATAACAACAACATTTGCCGTAATTATTTCTCTGCCAGTAATTGATAATGAGGCATTTTATATTTTTCTTTAAACATTAAGTTCTTTTTCTATAACATTTAATGCTTCATTATTTGGTATTTATACTTATATCTTGGTATTTTGACAAATCATCTACTTTAGGGTTGATTTTTAGCCTCTAGATTTAGATAGAATAAAACATACTCTGCTTATTGTTTTAAGCCTAAACAACTGATGCTTTCGTATAATCTATAATAAGTTTCTATAATAAATTATCGAGACTCCCACCCAAACATGTAGAAGCATGCATACAACACACAGAAAATTAAAGGATACCTACAATTTTAACTGAAATAATAAATGAACTTTTTTCTGTTAAATTAAACATTACAATTTTTTGTAATTGAGAATAAAACTATAACACAATCTGTATCGAACATTTCTTATTTTGATAGGAAATTAATTAAAGCCATACAACATTCAATATGTTAGAATTCTTGCAGAATCAATATATAAATTTTATAACTTATGATTCAAATATTCTTTAGCACATTTATATTAAAAATTAAATTATTTTTTTGTTTAACCTTTTTTCTAAATTAAGCATGTTTAATTTTACTTACTTCAGATGTTGTTCGACACCTATGACATAACCATTCACCTGAAGGTAAATCTTCTTCCAGTAAAGGTGGATCACTAAATCAAATTATGAAACATTAAATGCATATATAAAAATATCAAGTTATTTACAGAAAAATACTGATAGAGAAATTTAATAACTTGCAGCGAAATATGCAATTCAATAGTATTTTCCAAAAGTACAAGAAATTTATAAAACCAAAACAATGTCCACATGAGTAATGTGTTAAATTATCAAAGTCTTAGGATCTTCCAATTACATTTTTGTATAAAATGCATAAATTCTAAAAAACAACATTCTAAAAAGTTTTCAAGATTAACAGCTATTAATCTTGAGATTCATGCAACACACATAAACTTAAGTTGCGAAAATGACAAAAGGTTTTAAAAGCTTCTAAAAATCAAATAATGTATCACATTACTTTTAGCATTGAGATTTTATGACTACTGTATAAATTTGCCACTAAAATGTATCACTATTATTTTTAAAAAATTTTAAACACTTTTTTGTATGTTTGATTTACCAATCTATGACTGCTTAAAAGAGAATGATGTTTGTATATGTTTGTACATACTACTTCAAACAACAGATTTTTTTAAAGTGAAAAATTGTACATTTTTAGTTTTAACTATTTTCAAATTTAATAAAATTGTTTTTTTTAAAATCCTCAACTAGACTCAGGCCTGACTGCCATTAGTCTGACAAGTAGCCCAATACAGTTTAAAAACATAGTAAAAACTACAATGGTTTTTAACAGTATTAGTGCTGCTACATTGCCGAGTCCTGAATAAGAGGCCAAATGATCTCTACACCTTTTACTTATTATATAAGTATATTCTATAAGAATAATACGTGTAACAAAAATGGTAAAAAGATAGACAATAGTGCACACTCTTTTCACCGAGTGAATACTTATTTAATCAATCAGCCTGCCAGCTCGGTTAAGAAAGCAGATGCCAATGTCTGCACGCGAAAACCTCTAGTTATTTCTATACTATTAACTGTTACTATACTATATACAGATATATACTATCTGTTTTGATATAATTGTAACTGTGATCAATTTTAATGTGAAAGAATTTGAATCTGTTTTAATTTTTAATGAGTTTTGAATTAAACCATGAATAAAAGTTGAACTGAGTTAACCGCCGTAGTAATTTTCTTCGAGCGACAGTTTTACAAGTGGCGCCCAACATGGGCTGAGAAATCCATTGAATCATTTTTAAATTACAAAATTAAATTATGATATTACAAGATTGAAATGAATATGGTCTCAAATCAATTGCTTATCGAAAAGATTGAGAAAATTTGGCTTGACTGCAAGTAATGCCCAAATGGTAAAGCTGTTAACTATTGCTAATTAAAATTTTTCTTCATTTCATTACTGTTAAAAATACATCGAAATCTGTTATCAAAGATGAATGAAATTTGGGATACCAGATGCCTGAAAGTAACCGTTACACTGGCTGGTGACAAATGGCACCAATGAAAGCCAAAAGGCTATCAATGGCATCCAACCAGGTTATAAATGGCGCCCAAGCGTTTGTAAGAAGTAGTTGTTTTATATCCCTATCAGTTCGGACAACAGGAGAGGCTGTTTCCAATGGTGCAGAGATCATGGAAATTGAAGCATGGATCAATAGGTGACTGTTCACAGATGTATATTTCCTACCGGGAAATTTAATGTTTTGGATTGTATATTTTCTATTGGGAAATTTGATATTTTGAATTGTATATTTCCTACCAGGAAATCTGATATTTTTAACTGTATATTTCCTACTGGAAAATTTGATGCCAAGATAAATATTTCCAACCAGGAAATGGAACCCAACATAAAGTTATCAAGTCAATTTCTGAACACTAAGTTCATAAAGAATTTTAAAGTAGTTTCTGAAGTGTAGCTGCCAACTACGAAGAAATTTTAGATTACTACATATTTTGGATTGCATTCAAATCCTTTCAATTTTGCTTACTGATCCATTTTGACTGTTGGACTTTGTATGACGATTCCCGAAAAATCGTTTAATTTTGTAACGCCTTATGGGATTACAGTTTTACAAGTGGTGTTACAAATTTAGTTTTATTTTAAGAGACAAATATGGCTTTTCTCTCAAAAGGCAAAAAAATAGACCTCTGTAATTTAGCAAGTGAAAGTTCTTGTCATAAGAAAAGAATTTAAATCATCCTGGTTTTAAAAGAAGCGCCACCCAGGCATTCAAAAATTTGTCACAGGTAAAGGATTTAGGCCATCCTGGTCTTAAAAGCACCACCCCGGCAATTGAAAAAATCCAGTCAAAAGTAAAATAGGGATTTGAAACCTTGTTTGGCAATGATGGCAGGTAACAACCATACACTATGGATTGAAAAGCTACCAGCTATTAGGTTTGCACTGAATACTGCAAAATGTGAGTCCATAGATCTCACAGCAGCATACCTAACCTTCGCGAGAGAACTACGAACTTCAGACCAAGTAAATACTGATCTACAGTCTGTCATCCATAATGATAATTTTGTACCTGAATTTACACCCTATTTAAAGCATTTTGAAGGATATATGTCACAAATTAAAGAAAGCATTGAGACGAGTCAAGATCATCAAAAAACATATGCAGACAAATCACGGAGACCAAGTCCTAACTATAAGGTTAATGATCTAGTATGGGTAAAACTTCACCCATTAAGTAAAGCAAGTCAGAACAGGAGTGCAAAACTCATGCCTAGGAGAGATGGACCATACATTGTGTTATCCCAGAGATTTCCCACTACCTTTGTAGTAGCCAGTTGTGACAAACCTGACGAACCTTTAGGTGTCTACCATGTATCAGCTTTAATACCTTTTCTGAATGGTACAGAGACCCAGTCTTCTGTAGTACCTTTCAAAAGAGGAAGGCCACATGAACAACCATTGATTCCTAGAGGAACTGCTGGAGAGAATGTCATAATGTCTGCTAATACACCACCTCATCGAGACGTCTTTGGCGGTGTAGGGGGAGATGCTAACTATCGACTACATTCCTGGAAGATCCAGGTAAGACAATTCTGCTAGTTCCTTATCGAGGGTGATGCTTCAGAACCAGAGGGGGAGTGTAACGAGAATGGTGAAAGATGGACAATAGTGCGCACTCTTTTCGCCAAATGAATACTTATTTAGTCAATCAGCCTGCCAGCTCGGCCAAGAAAGCAGATGCCTCTCGTTATTTTTATACTATTAACTGTTTTGATATAATTGTAACTGTGATCAATTAAAATGTGAAAGAATTTGAATTTGTTTGAATTTTTAATGAGTTTTGAAATTAGAAACCATGAATAAAAGTTGAACTGAGCTAAACACCGTAGTAATTCTCTTCGAGCAACACAGTTTTACATACGTAAAATTCAATTAATTTTCATTAAACTAGAAATTACTTCTCTATATTTAGATGATATCTTAATGGCATAAGAAACATATTATCAACAATACGCTCTATGCATCAAGCTACTAAAATTAGTAATGGGATTGAACACATTAAAATTTGGGGGATGCTTGATAACATCAAATGACTCAAAACCACTTACAGGAAAAGCACAAGACTGTAACAAATTATAAACTTCCTGGAACTATTCATGATCTTTGTAAATTTTTAGTAATGATAAACCTATGTAGGGGATATTTAAATGAAACAAATTTCCTTCAATGAATATTTAAAAGGACCAATAATAAAAATAAGAAAATTCCAAGAAGAAACAAAAATATTTCTTGAAAAATCCACAGATTTAGCTGATGCTGCTAAATTAACCTTTTCAGATATAACAATCTTTATGTACAGGTGCCTCTAATTTTGCAATTGGATCTAGCTGGAGACTGGAAACCACAAGCATTTCATTATAAAAAGTTAAATGACACTTAAAAAGCTTTTAGCACATATGACTATGAACTTTTAAGTATATCTTTCAATTAGACAATCAAAACATATATTAAAAGGACAACAGTTTACAATATTCATAGATTACAAGCCAATTAACTACATTTGCATTTAGCCAGAATACGTACCACTAAAATAAGCAAGATTTGTCCTGTATAATTCTCAATTTCTGAAAAGTATAAAGTGCATAGAAAACATTGCAGATTCATCATCCAGGGCTGAAATTATATCTGAAATAATTTGTGAGAAACTTGCAGAAGCACAAATTGACATCCAAAGAAAAACTTAACATGTAGTGCCTCAATCCATCTTTAAATTTTAAACAATATCCTCTAATAAACTACTTTGGTGTGATATTTCAACTGCAAATTCATCCATTTATATCTCAACCTTATTGGATGCATATATTTAAAAAAATTCCCAACTTAGCCAATTCTGGTGGGAAATCTACATATAGCATCCAGATTTATTTGGCTAAACATTTTGAAAGGATATCAATTAACAGGCAAAATCTTGTATCCATAACTGACAGAGCGAAACTTACAGACATGCATGCAATGTCTCTATCAAAGAAGTAAATGACAGATTCAGTGTTATGCATAATGATGTCATTCAGTGATTTCCAACATCTGAAGGGAAATGCATTGCTTACTTGTATTAGCCACTCCACACATTGGAGAATGAAGTTATTTCTCTATCAAATGTGACAGCCGGAACTACAATTCAAGAATTTTATGATCATCCGATTTTGTGCTCTGGTATGGCATATAGTGTGATTACCAATTAAAGGTAGTCAGTTTAGATCTCAGCTTTTCAAAAAATCAGGTATTATTTTATGGATTTAAAGTCTGCACAGCAACAAACTATCATCCCCACAATACAAAAAAATTTAAAGAATCTATCATACTTTAAAAGTGGCCATCAGAAATCATAATTCATTTAAATCATGGGTGTCAAACTCAAAGGCTAACTAGGTTTAACTTATGGTGGGCTGCAAAAATAAATCAATATTCTTAGAAACGTAAGTTTTTTTCCCCAATACATTTAAATAAACATAAATAAAAGAACATGAAAATTTAATGATTACATCTTGACACCTTTTCTCTGCTACTATCTTTTTTAAATTGAGAGAAATGATATTTTATATTATATTATTGTGTGCCGATATACTAACCGGGCCACAAAAATGTTTGTTGTGGACTGCGAGTTTGACACACCTGATTTAAATGAATGCAAACCTTACCAACAGTATTGTTAGGATTATGATCAGCTTTGTGTGGCAATACAAATTATACCATAACACAGAGAAATGTTCAAATACAGGGAAATTTATGAAAACCGAGATGCATCTTGTATGCAGACACATTTGCTGGCTGAAGAACTATGGAAACAAATTGTGACCTCTGTTGCAACTATAAAAATACACATCAACAGCTTTCACAAAAAATTTGTCCACAAAGACTTGCATTGTAGTACATATGTATTCATACACATTGCCGGAGTTAGGAAACCATTTGAACCTCCTTATGATGGAACATTTTCAGAAGTAAAAATAAACAAATATTTTACAGTGACATTCAAAGATGAGGATATTAATATATTTGTAGAGAGATTAAAACTTGCATATTTGCTGTTAACTAACAGGGATCTCCAAGCACAATCAATCAGATAGTACAGTGATCCGCAACCCCCGGTCCGTGGATCAAATGGTGCCATGGCGCCTAAAAAACATTAAACTATTGGCATTTTATTTAAAGTGGTGCATTTCTTTCGGATTTGCGCAACTTTTCACAGAAATCACTTTATATTCCACGTTAAATCACTTTTATTCCATTTTTGGTGTAACTATATTTTATTCTGAAGGCATATTTATATAAATGTAACTAAATTAAAATTGTTAAATCAAAACAATCTAAAATATAAACAATCAACGTGTCCCACCCTCAGCGGGCCGTGGTAAAATTATCAAACGTTGACTGGTATGCAGCAATAAAAAGGTTGTGGAGCACTGAGATAGTACACTCACCTTGCCTGACAAAAGAACCAACTGCACACCCAAAAACCAAGAAGCAGCAACTAGATTTGCCAGACAAAGATGTCTAAAAAAGAACTACCCTCTCTGTTTAGGTAAATATGACTCTCTAATAGACATAACAATCTCAGCAGGTTACAAGAATTAATTACATACTGTAATTTCCTGTTAATTTATTTTTATTTATGATTATATAAATTACATGTCAACTGAACATATTATATATGGTTATTTGTCTACTGAAAATTACCTGAATCATAATTGTGTTACTGGGGAAGGAGTAATGTTGCAGTTCTATTTATGCAATTATTTTTGTTTATATAAAATTTATCATTGTTAAAATCTTGACAATAAAGCTTTTGACATTCAAATACTAAATAAATAATGTTGAATGGTTGAGTAAGTTTTTCGTCTCTTTTAATACAAAAAAATACCAATTATTTCCACAGGATATTTTGATTTAACTCATATATTATTAGTATCTGTGTGTGATTGAACTACATATGTAATTAATTATATATATAGTAATTTTAAATGATGGTCAATGTTTCAATACCAAGTTATTAAATGTAAAATTTTGAAACACTTAAAAAAAAAGTAATCAAAATCTGTTATTCATTTTAGTTCACACTTAGTCTTTTGATAGATACAGTAGAACGTCATTTATCCGAATCAATTGGGACCAGACAATGTTTGGATACGCAATTGCTCGAATAGCCGAACGCGATTCATGCAATATATTAAACCGGACACTATACGAATATTGAAAATCATCACATGTGGGAAACGTGCTTGAAGAAAAAGCAAAATAGGTGCAAAATGTCGCAATTTTTCCCTTTATTGTGGAAAATAATCACTTGTTTTTTGCTGCAAGGTCTCCGATTCTCATAAGCAGCAGTAGTTGAATAGGACAGCACTCTGATTGTTGTTCGTACCACTCCATGGCTGTCTCTAACGTAGAAAACGCGTCACTATTTGATGGACCCTTGCTACTTTCATTGTTGTTGTCCTCAACTTCATCCATTTCATCATCGACAAGGTCGGATTCTTCTTGCACGAAAGTCACAATCTTATCATTTAGCATTTTAAATCCAGTCTTCTTTATCGCATGCCATCCAGGTTTCTTCATCACAATCTTGAAATCCTGGGATTGATTGGACAATGTCGGTAATCTCCTCCCTGTGGTTGTCATTGAAGTCTTTTTCGCCTTCTGAATCTGGCTACAGCTTATTCCATACATTTTTCAGGCTCTGTTTTTCGAACGAGTCCTATACTACGGCTAGCATGTAGCATGTGTCCTTCATATTGAGCTTTTCAGCAAAAGCAGCAACAGTTTCTTCCTTGTTTTCTGCCAAAAGTCACTTTTAACCTCACGCGAAACAACTGTTGAGCATTGCACTGTTCAAAAACATATTCATATACAGTACATGTAGTTGACAAAAAAAATGAAAAGAAAACTGGTCTGGATATTGGACGCTGCAGATAATAAACCTTCGAATAAACGACAATCTATTTTAAATACAAACATAAAAATCTGAATTTGACTTTATGTTGCCGATTAAAAAAAAATTTTCTCTTAAGAATTACAATATAAATAGTTTTTAAATTAAAACTGAGCACTATTAGATACATTAAAATATGTAATTTTGCATAATATTCTTAGCAAAAACATTTTATGCATCATTATATTTTCTTCATTCTTTTATTTTACATCAAGGCATAATAATAATCAAAAAACTGATATAGGAAAGATACTAAATGCTTCATATTCAGGTATAAATTGATTTTAAATATACATTTAAATAGTTTTATTTGCATGCATTTTATTTCTTTCATAATAAATCTTATTTTCAAACAAAACAAAGTCTTATTTATGAACAAAAGTCAAATTAATAAAATTATTGTATCTGTTACTTCATGTGCTCAATGACACAAATGGATGATTAAACCATTTCACTTAAATACACATATAATGTTCTATTATTTGCATTATAATTTGAAATGGAAAAGTTAAAACAGTTTTATATAAGCTTACTAAAAAAAAAATAATAATAATAACATGTATGAACTCAAAATATCTCTAAATGGACAGTATCTGAAATAAATAATGAAAAACTTGCAGACGCACAAATTGACAACCAATGAAAAACTTTAATCAACCACTTTAACACATGTGGTGCCTCGGTCTATTTTTAAATAATATCCTCCATAAGAGTGGGGTAACCAGACTGTTAAAAATTCTCTTGGTCTAGTTCAGAAGAGCCAAGTTCTTTTTTAAGAAACACATATTCCACAGACAAAAATTTTATATAGCTTTCAAACAGTTACGAAAAGCAGGCAATATTATTTATGTATACATTGCAATAGAATAACGGATTTTTATCAGCCTATCAAAATGCATTGAACAAAGATTTTATTGATAATACAATTCAATATCCATACATATGAAACTCCTAATTAAACACATAATTTAAAACAGGAAATACGATATTTTAAATTCTTCAATATTTTTATAGAAAGCTAACAAACTGAACAATCTCTTAAGACTGTGTTGAAGTGCTCCACATGTTTTTAAATATAAATGTAATATGCTGTCATGTATCTCTAAATAATGTTCCAATTTCACAAATGTCAATTACATTCTGGTTATTGAATAAGACTGCTTATCTGTAGGGTTGACAAGCTGCATCAAATAGCATTCAAATAAGGAGTTTTCTAACAATATATAATAATATTTACGACGAAACAAGATGGCATATTAAGGTAGATAATACAGAATCATGTTTCTTACTGGCATGTAAGGTGAAATGCAGCGGGACAACGATCGCAACAAATCAGATCTCCTCCTTCTTTGCAGCCGTCACATGAATCATGGTTCACAGATCTTCCAGGTCTCCGATACCTACGTTCTCGTTCTTTCTTCTTTTTAGCATTTTCTTCTAGAATCGGAGGTGCTATGAGCGTTTGAATTTGCTGAAACATAAAAACAACAATTTCTTTATTTGGTGTACGGTATGAAGCATTCTTCACAAAATTCAACAACGTAATCATGTAATGAGGCTTTTTAAAAAGCATTGTCAACTCGAAGCCATTTGTAGATGGAATTCACGAGATCTGAGCAATTTCAATTGCTTACCGGCATCAAGCCTCCTGAAGTATCCAAATCATATTCTACAGAAGTCATTTTTAATTTCACTAGTTAAATTATAATTATCAAAACATCGTGAAATTCAATACTTCCACAATATAAACACTAGAGCTACTATTTCTCCATTAAATTCATAATCTCCAACCATTCGCTTACCGCTTTATGCATAACAATTTTAAATAATCTCGATAACCAATGTGTTTCTTTAAATAGCAAATGACATTTTATTTTTATAAAATAAAAATAAGATCGGCTGATGTTAAAAATTATTCACTTTTCTACTGAAGTTCTTCCATTATTTTTTCAATGATATTATTCATAATGACTAAAAAAGAGTAAATAAAATAATACTCTATCGATATTCAATCAAATCATGTTTCCTACTAAAAGTGAATTGAAACTCTTAAAAAATACCATAAAAATTATTATTTTAAGAAATCTTTATCATTTTTTTTATTTTATTTCTGATTATTGGTTAGGAAAAAAAGATTTCAAAATTTTTGGGAATGTGTTATGTTAAAAATAAAGTACACTTGGAATTTTGGTAATCAAGAAACTCAAATTTTAATTAAATATTTTTTAGATGTTTTGATTTCAAGCTAAATTGAAGTAAAATATTGCCCTAACAGTTTTAAAAATATTTATCAATGAGTGTGTATTTTTAATATCTAGCAAAACTTAAGATACCGGTAAATTTTCATTATAAATTTGACAGGCCGTATTACAGTTAAGAATGAAGTAGGAAGGAAAGAGCAAATAAAAAAGAAAAGGAAATGTAACGTAGTGTTTGTATTGCATTGATGTGGTATTCGGTTACAAAATATACGGGAATGGTTATTCACTTCAAAACAATCAAGACTACTTTTTCAAAAGATTCAGTAACAATGAATTTAGTTATAGTTTTGAATATTTCTTAAGGTAATTAAAATTTGAAAACAGATGTATGTCTAAGTGGTGTCATCTCTTTAAACATACCTTTCTTGATAATCAATTTTTCTGATAAAATTTATTATATTGTTTTTGATTATTGCTGGTTGAAATAAAAAACTTCTAAGCATATAAGTGGCCAGGTTTTTTCCCCCCTCCTTTTTCTCCGTAATATTGTCAAATTAATCATCGTAAAATTAAAAAAATGTTTTATTTTTACCTCTGAACTCAATTTACTTGAAATAATGCATATTCACTATTTACTGTTAGCAGCTGAACCTGTTCACATATTGTTGCATTTTATTTGCTTTAATACATTTTTATTCTTTAAATATACTTATGATTATGCATGTTTTAGATAAATGAGGAAATTCTGATTTTTTTCATTGGTATTCCTTGTTCCTATTAAAATTTATGCCCCACCCTAGTAAAATAAGATTTGTAAAATATTTTATTTTAAATATTCTTCAGTTACCTTAGAAAATCTCTCTTTAAAAAGAAATATCAACTGATATATATTATTTGTACTGTTTTGAAAAAATTAAAACTGGAAACCCAAATAAGTGAGCCATAAATCCTTTCCTTGTTTAATATTGAAATTGGATTATTATGCATATTTCTAGTGGATTTTTAAGTGTGGAGGCTGATATTTTTCAGTATTTGAGTAATTTTTTTTTTTGATATTTGGATATATATAATTGTTAAAAGAAAATTTAAATTTATGATGAACTTTGATGAAATGTAATTGAAATACTTTCAAATATATTAAATTGATCCTTTATTGAAAACTGTATTATGCTTAAGTGTCAAAACTTATTTTAATTCAACTATGGCTGTTATTTTTCAAAATTAAAAATATATTTTAAATAATGCATATTCGAATATGTTATTATATTAAGATCATTTAAACTTTAATTCTTTGCTTAAGATACCTTTAGATTCAAAAAAATTAATTTATCTAATTTTTTTTTTTAACACAATGTGATATTTAACAATATTTGTTTCATGTTTCTGAAAAATAGACATCCCTAACTTTTTGTATATCTATGTTGGAAAGTAGAAGAAGTTTCTTAAAGAATTCATTGCTGGGGTAATTATATTTTATTTGATTAATTTATGTTTTGTAGAGTTACCGTAAAATCTGGCGTATAACATGCACCTATACTTTCAAGCTGCATTTTTTAATTTTTAAATGTATTCATCGTATAACACACTCACTTTTTTTTTTGAAGTAACCTGAAATGTATGTGTTAGTCATTTGCTTGAGTTTCTATTCCATGCTTTTGATAAAATTATACACTTTTAGAACTACATCCCTTTAAGTTCATAAGGAATGTCAATTCTTCTAAATAAACAATATTTCAATCTATATGTAAATGTCTAATTTTTTTATTTTTATCTTTTTATTTTTAAAGCTGTCATTTTTTTATACCTGGGGTATAACACTGACCCATAGATTTGGGTCTTCTTTTTTGTGTTAGAAGTGTGCAATACACCAGATTTTACAGTACTTATTTCTAACTTTTTCAATAAGATGTGTAAATAAAATTCATTTGACTTAATTTTGAATTCATAGTTGTTTTCGTGAGTTTTAAATATTTGTGGTAATTTTATAATTGAATAAATACTTAACTATCAAGTAACATGATATAATAATGTTTTGGTTTTCATCTTAATTAATTTTTGATATAAATCTTTTCAATTTTAAAATGAAACTCTTTTAAGTATTACATGTTTTTCAAAAAGTAATAAGCATAAATTTTATTTATCAATTTTTTTTAATGAAATCTGATTTTAATTTGAAAGATGTTGAATCTTTTAGAAATGTCCAATTTTGGATTGGAAAAATGAAATTTTCAAAACTTTATATATATATATATAGTTTATACATAAGTAGAACAAAATGTGACAAAGCAGAATTACAAATCTCTAATTCAATAATTTTGCGTAAAAACTTGAGCACTACTTATTTGATTTGATATCATTTATCTGCAAAGTCTTAAAATGACTGAAGTGAAAGTAATGATGTTTGCTGTTATGAAATTTATCTATAGATTTCTTAATATCTTAAGATTTTATATTGAGTTTATAACTGCATAAGAAAAATGAGTTCCCATTTTATATATTGAACTGTGTGCATTTCTTTCTTAATATATTATCTATTTTACACTCCAAACCAAAAAAAGTTACTCCAGGAATGATAGGTTCAGACTATAATGAAATATCAGTAAAATGTTTATGAAAGAGTCATTTCTGAAATATACAAAATTTATTGTACAAAATGCAGGATAATGATGTTATTCAGTATGGGGCATGATTGTTATCATAATGTGTTATGCTAAAGACCTTCATATTTGTACAGGTTTAAAAGATCCTGTGATAGCCTACACATGGAGTGGGGACTTCTCATCGTATGGCTACTATACATTATGTTCACATATTGTAGACAAGCTCTAGATATGACAGCAATATATAGTCAAGCATTGTCTTGTTTGATAAGGGGCTAAAACAAGAAGTTTAGAAATGGAATCCCTATTGTCTGCAGGATTGCTTGAGTACAACACATTGAACTATCATAGATCCTGTAATGAACACCAAGAGTAATTTAGCAACACATACAACTACACCCCTCTACATGGTAGCACAGCAAACTGTGGATCATGGTGCTGATAACATTGCCTTCATGGAGCAGTTTGATTGTCATCTCTACCATGACAGAAGCAAAACACATTTATGAAGAGCAATTAATGTTATTTCACAGGCTATGTCCGTCCTGCATGCTAGTTTTCTAATCTTTGATGATGCAATACTGTTAAAGGCAATCATTGTAAAGGTCTATGTAGGTTTAGTCCCACACTGTGCAACCATCTAGACTACTGCTATCTGGATACATGCAGCATTGGCTGTTGGATCTGTATGTACAGATCTTGTAACATGCCAATTCTCTCTCAGTCCGATTCATTTGGAACTGCCTGGAGTTGTTTGATGCTGGGACATGTCTTGTTATGTCCATCTCTATCAGCACAGTGCAACAATAACATCACCTCAATCATTATGCTGTAGCCAATTCATCAATTTGTATGAATGACCATTACATTCTAAAAGAAACCTTTTTGGCTACATCATATAAAACTAGAAAAAGAAAAGCTAGAACTTGATGTATAAATGAAGTAGAAAAGGATTGCTTGGTTCTTAACACTAAGTATTAGAGGAGTTTGTCTATGCCACAGTTGATGTTGGAAACATCTGCTTCAGAATGTCTTGGCCCATCCCGGACTGTTGAGCCATGAATGATGAATCCATTGATTAGTCCATTCTCATAATTACTTGGCCTCTACTAAACTCTCTCGGTCTCAACAATTGCTTACAAACTTTTCTCTTGGCATATTCCAATGAGAAATGATGAAATCAACATAACACTGCAATATTTTTTTTATTGCTAAAAATTAATATATATTCTATCCTAAATTCAAAACTGCAAAATATTTTTGTCAGAAAGTTAAATTGTCCTGTCTCTCCTCTCTGTGCCTCATGCATTTCTATTTATAGGCTATTTCTTACTTTCAATTCTTTGTAATTAAGCAATTTTGCTGAATCTCCTTGCATGTTGGTTATGTATAATTTGTATAAGAAAATAACATCTTCTGTTTAAATGTAATTCATTCTTAGCAATAAATATTCAATTCAAGTCCAAACGGTTGTGTAATATTTATAAAGTGAAGCTTTACTCATTTCTGGATTGTGAAAAATTTGTTCAAAATTATTGAAAGCAAAATTTCAGAAATTATTGAAATATCTGGAAGACAATATTCTATTGATAAGTCATCAGCCACTTTAAATTGCTGTCTGTCATTGCCAGAGGGAGT
This sequence comes from Trichonephila inaurata madagascariensis, assembly GCA_019973955.1. Lineage (NCBI taxonomy): Eukaryota > Metazoa > Arthropoda > Arachnida > Araneae > Nephilidae > Trichonephila > Trichonephila inaurata. The sequence goes on along the minus strand of BMAV01001357.1, from coordinate 52,511 downwards.
GAATTGTTTTAAGAAAATTGTATGTGCTCTGGCTTGGAGGCTTTTGGTTTTGAATATATATGTGAACAAATTTTTTCTTACATGAAATATATTTTCAGACCATAAAGAAACTGTTTAACAACTGAACATCCAGAATCATGTGCCAAATTGAAAGTTACAAATTATACCTCTGATATTGTCAAATTAAGTAAAGCTTTGAAGGGACATTAGAATTTTTTTTTTTAAATTTTTATTTCACTATCTTGTAGGAATATTTACATTTTATGTTGTTTTTCTTATTTTAATAAGTATTCTTCAAGGATACACAATAAATATATGAATAATTTCAATTTTTTTTATGCTGGAGGAATAGTTATATTTTTTGTTGCTTATTTTTATGTAAATAAATATTGTAAAATGATGCATAATTAGTCTATAATAAAACTCTAAATCTGTATTTTTAACCTCTATTACCTGGTTCTGCATGCATTGCTGTGGGAATCAAATTGTTTCAAATATTTCCAGTTATGTGGTACTTTGAATCAAATTGGTTGATTAATTCAGCTCCCACAGCTATAAGGTTGTTAACCCCAGGTTTAATGTATGATTGCCCTTCTACTGTTATTTAATTTTTTTCTGCAATGTACCTAAATTTAAAACACTCACTCTGATACTATATACATTAATGCTCTAACTTTGAGGTTTATAAGATAATTATCCACATAAAAATAAATATTAAAATTGAGTAAAAAATGTTTTTGAAAATGGTTTGCAAGCCTTATCATTGAAACAGCTTTACAATCTACCTGGAAGATCAAAGTGTATCACCTTACTTTACCAAACAAAATTTTGATAATGAATATAAAAAATATGAATGGTTTTTTTTAGTTGAAATTGTAACAGATCATGCTGTGTTTAAAATTTCAAAACAGAACAGTGCAAAGTCTAACATCACATTTCTCTCAATAGTACCTTGTTTCTTTTCTTATCCTTTTACCTTTACTATCTCATTTTCTACAATAGACAGCACATTCTCATTAAGCCAATTATTGGCATAATATTATTTATATACCGTATTTTCCTGTATATAATCCGCGGATTATGTGTTAAAAAAGTTTCAAATTTCGTTGTGCGTATTATAGGCCGCCGCGGATTATCTGAGAAAAAACATTCTAGATCAGAAAAGCTAACAATAAAGTTTTGAAAGAAATGCCGTTTATGTTTTATAAAATAAATAATAGATGGCGCTTTTATGACTCGGCTGACATAATTCAATCATAACTAGTTTTTGTCCAATTACATTCAAGAACGAATTCGGTTCCTCAGAAGGAAAAAACAGTTACTAGTCGCTGGCGCCATTTCCAATTTTCTCTTGAATAGAGCTATTACGTCCTTTGAAAGTTTTCATCATGTTGAAGCGAAAGCGTGTAAATTACACTGCAAACTTCAAGTTAAAAGCTATAGAGAAGGCTACCAAAGTTAGGAAGCTGCAAAGTTTTTCAACGTTGACGAATCGAATATTCGTTTGTGGAGAAAAAACAAGACCCAACTTCGAAAATTGTGATCGACGTTAAAGAGCCAAACATCGTGGAAAACCCCACTGGCCAGAATTAGAGGAAGAAATAAATAAATGGATTTTAAAAGAAAGAGACAGTGGGAAAGCAGTATCGATCTTAATTTTTTTGCTGTTAACTTGCTAAATTAAAAAAAAGAAAGATTTTTTCCGCGTGCAAAATGTTTTGTTTAACAACTCAAAACATAGATGGCAGTAGCAAAGAATATTTTTGTTTTATTGAGATTATCGTAAAAAATATTATCATACATGTTTAAAAAGACGTTTCATAATAAATTTTGTTTTCTGTACAATTTCTTACTTCTGTTTTTAATTATATTGTGTATTTTTTATCTTATGTGACACTCATTATCGGCAGTTTATATTTTGGAT
>BMAV01001357.1:10094-38521 GCA_019973955.1 Trichonephila inaurata madagascariensis | reverse complement strand
GAAATTAGCATTTTCCTCTCCGTGCTTAACTTTTGGAAGTGAGTGTATATGAGCATTTAATGTTTAGAATTATCTTTATTTTAACTTTTTAAAAATTTTCTGCTAGTGTGAAAAATTAAAGAAGTGGAAAAGAATCTGAATACTCTTTTTACTTGTGCATTTTCACTTCATTCACTTTTATACTGTGAAAAATATTTAAACAAATCTGGGCATTTTTTAAAAAAAAAATTACAGCCCCTACCCTTCCCTTTTTTAGTAATTATTTTTAATTTTAGTTGAGTGGATTTGTTTCATTCAGTTTTTTAATGGTTTTCAATTTCTAGTTTACCTTATTACAAATTTTCCAGTTAATGCTTTTACATCAGATATCTAAGCTCCTCTCCCTCCCTGTACTTTTTGAATTTTTCATGAAATTTTTTTCAAAAACTTTTTATTACTTTTTGAAAATATTAAATTATATCAAAATATAAATAAAGTACATGGAAATAATGTTATGTGTTAAAAATATAATCTTTCACTTTTAATTTTTGAGTAACTTTAAGATGTTCATTGTTGTGTTGGAAAGGATGAAATTGTTTTAAAACACTTTTTATTGCTTTTTGAAAATATTAAATTGTATCAAAATATAAGTAAAGATCATGGAAATAATGTTATGTTTTAAAAAATATAATCTCTTACTTTTAATTTTTGATTGAGGTGTTCATTGTTGTGTGGGAAAGGAGGAAGAGACTTATATATATTGTTTTGTGATGAAAAAAAAATAGTCTTATCTATATATATATATATATATATATATGAAAAATTTTTTGTTTTATAGGTGTATAAAAATAAGTTTTGTTGGGAAAAAAAAATTTCTTTAGCTTTAAAAAAAAAAAAAATGTATACAAAGATTTATTATTCTTTCATTTTTTGTCATCAGTCTCTTTTTGTAATTTTGTTTTGATAATTTCAGGCATGCCAGGACTACATGCAGCTGGCTCAGACCCAGGGCCGCAAATGGCAGAAGATGGTTCAACATGAACATGAACAGCGCTTACGATTAGAGGAAATGGTTGAACAGCTTGCCAAACAGCATTCTCACCTTGAGAGGGCAGCCAAGGAGGCTTCTGCAAATTCACCTGGTAATTTTACTGTTGTAAATTGTTTTTACAAACTGAAAAACTTTTTTTTTAAGAAAATGGAATTTGATTTGGAACTATGTATCTATAGTGAAAATAGTACCCCAAGATTGAATTTTACTGATTTAGAAATGTCATATACATTTTACATTAGTTTTAGCTTTCTAAAAGCTTTAATTTATCTTAAAAAATTATCTAAGAAATGCTTTATGCTTAAAGTAAGGAGGAAAGGGATACAATTTGTATTTAAAATATATTTAGAAATTTTATTTATTTTCAACAACTTGGTTTTATAGTTATTTTTATTTTTTTGTTTAAATATATATATAAGATAAGATATGCATAAGCTATCCAAAATTCTTTCATCCTAAAATAGCAAAAGTTCCCTTTCATTAGGTATGCATTCAGATGATGAAGAGTTCTATGATGCTGAAGAGGAGACTGGATCAGATTTTGTCATCACCATTCCTGGAAAAGTTCACAGGTTTGTGTAATATATCATTTAAAAGTCTTAGGAGCTATTTTTAGAAAGCATAATACTCACTGTTAATTTAAATAAATACCCAGAGAGAGTCCAGTCATATTAATGTGACCACCTGTCAAAAGCCAGAATAATCACCTTTCTCAGAGTGGACTGCTGCAAGACATGCAAGAAGAGAGTCAATTAGGTTCCTGGAGGTGTTCACTGAGATTTCGAGCCATGCCAACTCCAGTGCAGTGGCCAGCTGAGCTAGATTACGTGGATGAGGATCCATGGTGCAAACAACCCAATCGAGATGGTCCCACAGATTTTCGATTGGGTTTAAGTCGGGTAAGGGTCCATGGCGCAAACAACCTGATCAAGATTGTCCCACAGATTCTTGATTGGGCTTAAGTCAGGCGAGTTTGCTGGCCAAGGGAGAGCGGTAAACTTGTCCTGGTGCTCTTTGAACCATGCACGTACACTGCTAGCTGTATGACACTTTGCATTGTCTTGCTGGTAGATGCCATCATCCTGAGGGAATACAATGTGCATATAGGGGTCGACATGATCTGCATGGACAGATGTTTACTTGTATTGATCCATCATGCCTTTCACAATGATGAGTAAACCCAGAGAATGTCAGGGGAAACATTCCCCAGATCATAATGCTCCCACCTCAGCCTGGACTGTGCCGGCAATGGTTGCAGGGTGTTTGCTTTCAGAGGTTTCATGCTGTATACTCCAATGTCCATCAGTCCTATGGAGCATAAAATGCAATTCATCAGAAAACGCTATCTATCACCACTCAGTGGATGTCCAGTTGAGGGACTGGCATGCAAATTCCAGCCTTCATTGCTAATGAACAGCAGTCAGCATTTTGGTGCATAAACCAGTAGTCCGCTTCAGAGGCCCAAACGTAGCAACGTTCCATGAACAGTAGTTTGGGAGACACTGTTGGTAGCTCCTTGGTTCATTTGATTGGTCAGTTGTTCAACTGTCGTCCATGTATTTGCCTGAATGTATTGCAGCATCCGCCATTCATCTATGGCCCGTTGTGTACCACATTTGTCATGTTCCTGATTTTGGACTGCCCCATTTTGCTGTGCACTGTTTACTTTTACCACGCCAACATGTGAACAGTTCACAAACTTAGCCATTTCAGAAATGCTTCCACCCTTGGCCCGAATGCCAATGATCATGCTTTTTTGAAAGTTGGATCAATTGCTCCATTTCTGCATTACCCCAACAATTACAATGTTTTCCAAAGCCTTCACACATCCTTTACATTTGCTAAACTACACTGTGCTGCCACCTACCTTCTGTGATTCATTATTTAACGTCGACATCAAAAGTACATGGTGGTCACATTAGTGCAGGGGTGGCCAACCTTTTGGGGAAGAGTGCCACTTTCGGATAAAAAAAAATTATGTGTGCCACTTCAAACTCTCCCAAAAAAATTATGAAAAGGGGAAAAAATTGCAAATTTTTTTTGCACATCTAAGTAGAGGATGTTTAAAAATAATATAATAAATAAGAAGATTGTTAATATACTTTTTATATGTTCAATCAGTTAGGTACAAAATAAGATTGAGTAACTTGAAACATTAAATTTTAAATCATTAAACAGTCAGAACTTGCTTAATGTGACTTTTGTGAATTCGCAGGTTTTTTTTTTGTCATGTGATCTGTATTAAATTTGTTTCTTGAAGATGCTAAAAAAATAATTTGTTTTAGATGCATATCAGTTAACTTTCAGTGATATTTTATATTTATATAGTATGTTCATAGTAGAAGACATTAATTCACATACATATTTTGATGCAAATTTACAACAATATCTGACAGCCAAATAATATAAATTTGGAAAAGTTTTGTTGGTACAAATTTCCAAAGTTCAATATAATTTGAATCGCATGCAGTTGAAATAAGTTCCTTATATTTGCTTTTCATTGTAGTGTGGTGCTCAAGATCAATAATTTTTATTTGGATTTCAAACGAGTGACAATTAACATCTGAAAGAAAAATTTAAAAATAATTTGTGGAAAGATCAGCATTTTATTATCATCTTGAATATTATCAAAACTAACACTGAATTCATGTAGAAAAATGGATATTAAATTTTTAAATCTATCATAGCTTGGAGCATTATTAACTTTAGTAAATAATTCCTAAACTAATGAAATGTGTTATTTATTTTTTCCAAAATCCAGACAAAATAGCAAAAGAAAAGACAATTAAAAGAGGATGAATTGCCAACTAGGGTAAAAAAAAATACCATCTTAAATTTAATTTTTTTAAATGTCCTATAATATTGGTAAGAAAAGCTAAATCCCATAGCCAATTTTCATTCTTGACTAGCAAGCATTCTTTGAGCAGCTAATTGTTTTCCAGATATTTTAAAACACATTCTTAAATCTCGCTTGCACTTTGGAAAGCCAAAGCACACAGCAATGAAAGATAGTATTCTCTACTTGATAATTTTGCTTTCCAATTCAATAAAGTGTATTTAAAATAAATGTTGAGATTTTTTTTTTGTCAGAAACAACCACATTTTAATTAAATTGTGTAAAATTAATTTAATTTAAATTTTCCAATAGTTTTTTGTGTGCCACTGTTGCAACTCTGCCGTGGCACACGTGCTGGGGGTTGGCCATCCCTGCATTAACTTGACTGGACTGTGTAATTGTGAATTTAACATTCATCTTTGAAAACCTTATATAGCTTAATGATTCATTCTATTCAATGCAAAATTTAATTTATTTATAAACTTTAAGGGATAGATTTTTTTTACCTCTTAAAATTATGGAGAAACACATATATCTTGCAAAATGTAAAAGTTTTTAACTATTCACGTGATCTCAATTTTTTTAAGTGATCATGAATATTTTAATGTAGTTCCAAATAAGATTAGTTTTCCTCTTTTGAAAACAAATATTTGCTGTTAAAGTCGATAAAAAAAATGTTTCCTTCCATTATTTTAATTAGTGATACTTGAGAAAACTGTTGAAAATTGTGTATTTTGCCACTTCTGAAATTTCACTTTTATCTTTTCGTTGTAGGAGAACCCCTAGTGGCTTCAGCCTGCAAAGTGAAGGTCAAGGTTTCCAAGATGGTGGAGCGTCCTCAGATACAGATGCTGAAGGAAATGGTGTTGGTAAATGTGAGGATATCATTGCTCGTAGAAAAACAAGACGAACTAGGGTAAGTCTTCATATTCCAGTCATGCTCACAACCCAATACATGTGAAATATGCTCAGATCAAACTCATCACTTAGTTTAGTGTAAAGGTTTGGGTAGTGTGTGGGAGGGGGAGCAACTCAAATATCATTCTCGTCATTTGTCCCCAATCCTAACCATTTTGATTAATTCCATCTGCATTTTAAACTATATAAATTAATGTGAAATATAAGATCTAAAATAATTAGTTATTTTTTTGAGTACTACATTGAAATATGTTTGAATTATTCATAAACAAATTACATTTAAGAGGATTGAAAATATTTCTAAATTTTCAAAAAGTACTTAAATAGTTACTTTTGCAAAAGTAACTAATATAATTAAGCATGCTTACTTCATTTTAAAATTATGCAATTTGTTATTTAAAAGCTATTTAATGTGTACTTTTTTTCATGGCTTAATTTAATCTGAAGCTTGTTGAAATTTTGTGTAATATTACAATCGAAAAAAACTTGTCCAAAGCAGCATGTAAAAAATAGTTTTATATTCAATCAACATAAGAGGATATAAATCACATAGACTTTTTGACATGATAATAACAATGTGTGGTATAGTTAATTTTTTTTAGTTCCCTAAAAATGGAGATTTCAGATGGAATATTTAAATTTTTAATTCATCACAAAGCTTGCACTAAGTTTTATTACAAAGGTATTCCACATTTCAATTTGAAGGAAGATTATAATTTATGAAATACTATAAAAACTGTGAAATATCATGTGTAATGATCCTTTATTATGAAGGAAAACTAGGACAAAGTTTAGTATAACAATTTTGTATTCAAATGCAATGATTCTAAGTTAAAGTATCATTCCAAGAAAGAACATATTACCAGTCTCAATTATATTCTTTTTTGAAAAAATAAATTTGGAGGTCTTTTTTTTTCCATTTTAAATAAGGAAAAAAAATTATCCCAGTTTTTATAATTTAAAAAAAGGAAAGATGCAATGATTATGTTAAAATATCATAATAGCACAATGGTAAAGATTTACTTACCGCTGGGTTTAAAGCTTGAATTTTTTTTTTCACTATTGTAAAAAGCTGTTTTTTAGTAATGGAAAATATGTAAATTTATGAAAAAATTCTTCATAATCTTACAGCTTGTTTTTTGTATATTGTTTTATCAATTCTTGAAAAGATAACAGTAAATATCTATGTGGTTTTGTTAATCTTAACGTCTATTGTAGATCTGTTTTATCTAATTAAAAGATTTTGAAGATACCTTTGTTTTAAAATTTGGTATAGTTATTATTAATTTGCATATTCATATGTGTTATGCATTTCTATATTTCAGACTCTTGCTGAGCAAGGCAAAGTCCATTCCGTATGTGTGTCCAATCATTGTGAAGACAATAATTCTGATTCTGAGCGCAAAACTTCCAGCGCTCCTGAGTCACCAATCCATGGAGCCAGCATAGAAAAGAATAATAAGAGTCTAGTTCCAGCAAAGATCAGGAGAACTACAGTGCCTGAGAAACCTAACTACAGCCTTAATCTGTGGTCCATCATGAAAAACTGTATTGGTAAAGAGCTCACAAAGATTCCTATGCCCGTGAGTTCACAGGATAATTTCCCAACTATTTTAAAGAGACATTAACTAATTTTGTTTTAAGTATTGATTTTTATGTAAATAATAACATTCTGTATTCAGTTTGTTTTAAAATAAATTTGTGTTTATTATACCTTTTGTTTATTTATATTTCAGTATTTGGGATTAGTATTTGCTCTTAATTTTTTTTATAAACTCTTTAATTCTTTATTACTATTTAAGTATTATTTTTATTCAATTACCTGAGTCATTGTACCTATCCTTAAAATTGTATATTGTAAGGTTTTGACATGCTTGTTTATTTTAAAACTTTTTTTAATATTTCAAATCTATTTTTTAAAAATTCTTTCTACTAAATGTAAAATGCTTGTTGTAGAGGGGGAAAAACTATTGAATTTAAATTTAATGTTATGGGAAAAATGCAGAATTTGACTATTTTTCACTGCTTTAGGGTGTGTGGTTATGAAATAAATTATGAAAATTGATCATATTTTTAAACAAGTAGTAAAAAATTGCTAACAAATTTGATAAATAAAATGCAAGAAAATAAATTGCTTGTGGATTTAGGTGTCACTTTTATTTAAATGAAAAATAAGCATGTAGTATTTAGAAATAAAACATTAAAAAAATTTTGCTTTCATCTGAAAGTTTATCATTTATATACATTCTAGGTTAATTTCAATGAACCATTATCCACCCTTCAAAGGTTAACAGAAGAATATGAATACTCTGACCTATTAGACAAGGCTGCACAGTGCTCTGATAGTTGTGAACAGATGGCTTACGTTGCTGCATACACAGTGTCAGCATATGCAACCACTAGCAATCGTACTGGAAAACCTTTCAATCCTTTACTTGGGGAGACATATGAATGTGATAGAACTGATGATTATGGGTGGCGCTGCATTTCTGAGCAGGTAGATCAAGGATTCTTTTTTGCAGTTGTTGAAAGAATGACGTAATTGTTTCTTATATTTGTTAATGTAAAGCTATAAATTTTTTGTAAATGTTGATTTATGATATGATGTATAAAAATTAACTTATTTTCTCCTCAAAAATATACACAATGATTTTATTTGCTATTAGTAACAAATTCATCAATTTACCTTAATGAAACTGATTACAAAATATTCTGTGGGCATTATTTTAATATACTCTGTGTTTCATGTCAAATACATAATCGTTTGATTAGGTGTTATGGCTTATTTATCAGGTTAAAAATTATTAGTGACAAGATTTTAGCTTTTGAAATAACAAAAAGATTCTGTCTTTTAGTATTATGTAATATACCTCGATTTTTTTTTTTCATGTATTATTACCAAGGTTTACATTTTGACCATATGTCATTTTTTGACTGGTTCATTAAGATGTGTACAAGTTATGATCATAGCTTTAAAAATTTATGTTCTTAGATGAATATGAAAATTTGATAACCTTTAACAGAATTTTTCTTTTTAATTTTAATATATTCTCTGTTTATCTGTCTCTCTGCAGCAATAGACATTTGAGAATTTTTCAAAAAACACCTTGAATTTATTCCAAGGGAAAAAAGGAAATGGCAAAATAATATAGAATGAATACTTAATATGTTTTATACATTTTCTTTTTGTAAAAAAAAAAAAAAATCCTAGGCCATGATAATTACCATTATTTTTTAGTCTCTATTCATTCACTAAGATTCTGGTTATAAATGCAAAATTTCTGTAAAGATTTGTATTGTAGATGAATTATGTATGTAAAGTTATGGTAAAAGTAATAATGGGCTAAATTTGTGTGTGATGTCATAGTCACATGATAATGACAACCACATATTTCTAGCCAATCAATTCAAAAATTCATGTGATGTCATAGTCACACGATAAAAGCAATCATGTGTTTCTTGCTAATCAATTTATGCCCTTTGTTGTTGCCAACTTTTGCTCTTTGCAGAAACTTTCTCCTTAAAGTTATAAATTGTCAACAATAATAATGGACTTAGGTATACAAAGTGCATTTTATTTAAAAATGCATGAATAAAGTAAGATTCTTTTTTAATTAAAAAATTTTTTTGAAGATATTTTATAACATTTGAACGTATTTATCCAATTATGAAATTTTATCTAAATTTTACATATAGAACTAGTACAAGTTAGTTTAATACCTGTTTTGAATTCAATGGAGAACACATGTTTATTTTTATCATATGACCATCATGAATTGAGCCCATTGTGAAGATAAATTTAGGTATATTATTACAAATTCTTTAAAATTCTCACGAAGCTGCTTAAAAAAGTTGATTTAATGTTTTCTAACACATTAAACATTCTTTCATATTATTCCTCATATATTGTAAGATTTATGACCACTTAACATTGCTGTTTGTACATCTTTATGATTTAATGTGATTTGCATTTACCTTACAATCTAAATTGAATCCCTTTCAGTGTGCATTTGATAGACAAATTACTTCAATTTTTATTTAAGTTTTTCAGAAAAAGATCCTGTGTGGTAAGAGTAAAGTTATCCTTTTTTTATAGAAAATTAATTATTTAAGTCTATAACATGAGACAATCATAGATTTGGTATTTTCATTGCATTCTTGTTTCATGTTCATTGAAAAGGACATTCTCTTCCAAATAAGCAAACTATTTTCTTTTTGGTTCTTTTATGTTATATTCATATTCCACTTGGATATTCTTATAAGAATTTGTATGTTATATTCACTTTATTTTATGAGAAAGTTGTTATCTACACTATTAAAATTCAAAAGTAAACAGATGTATCTATCTAAATATGCGAGGCTATCTTCTCATAAACTGCTGAACACAGAAATGTGCTAACAACTGGAGAAATCCATTTACATTTCGAAAGTACAATAAGTTATTAATTTGAAACATTAAAATGATTGATTTGCCTACCTCTGTAATGCCATCTATGCCAAAGAATGGCAGGGGGAGGATTTTCTGATATTTCTGTATTTCTTAAAATTGCCCCCTCGTTTTCAGTACTGAAATCGAACAAAAAATAGTTCTCAAATTAGACAGATCATTTGTTTTGCCAGGACACAACATATTTTTTACAAAATAGCAATACTTTCATTTGTTTACAATTTTTTCTAAAATGAGTCAAGTTTGGTATAATTTTACTGACAGAATGTTCCAGTCTCTCAGTATCTCTTTCTTAAAATTAGAATCAATTGAACTCACAACCTGAAAAAGTGTGCGCTTTCTTCTCTTAGACTTCATAATTTTAAAAAATTGGCTTCCTCAAACATTTTTTTGATTTTTCAAAAATTACTCAAAATTTGGTTTAAATATTTTATAAATTTGCAATTTCTAAAAATAATTGCTCCAAACTTCCCTTGTGTGTCAGACCTTATTGCCCATATCTTGACTAAAGTTTAAAAATTTACTCAAAAATCGTGGCTTTATTATTTAATTTTTTGTGTAGTAGTCCTTTTTTTTTCAAGGCTTTATTTATCCAATCTCATCCTTACATTTTTTATTTAAAAATAACCATTGTTTTGTTATTGATGTGGAAAATTTGGAAGCCTTCTTTAACTTAAAAATCAAGCTCTCAAAAATAAATAAATAAATGATGAGTAAACTTCATACATCTGCACATTATGTATTTTTGAATCTATTCAGATTTGTTGCTATTGAATGCACTTCCATCCTGTTAAAGAATGACTTTTTAAAGTTTAATAATTTTATTATTCAATAAAAATAAGTTTAAAAAGGGAAACTACCTTATAGAAACTAAACACTAACATTCTTAAGCAGCAGTAGATACCAGACTAGATTGATGTGGATCACAAGTGCACTCTATACATATGGTTGCAGAAGTAAACATTTATGTAAATGAGTTTTACAAGTGAGCAACAACATAATTCATTGTTGATGTATGCAAATGAGCTGACTCGTATTTTTCCCAGATAAGAAGCATGAGAATACCAGAGATTAAATTTTTAATAAACACAGTAGAAGAAAAAGTAACCTATCTGATGAGAGAAGTGTAGAAAATTTTAAAAGGAGAATATTAATGATAAAAATAAAGATATCACCAGTAAGTAAAAGGGTAAGAAGAAAAAAATAGAGGAAAAAGTTATGCACTACAAAAAACCTGTCCAATGCTGGACTATGTAGCTAGTATACATTCATATAATCTAGAACTTCTGTATGCTGTTTTTCTATTATCCTGCAGAAATTTGGGCAAAAATATATCATTTTTCGTCTGTTTGACTATTAATTTTTTTACTATGATTTTGTTGAATGTTTAAAAGCTACTGGTATTTGTAGGTAAGTCATCACCCTCCGATGTTAGCACAGCACTGTGAAGGACGCGGTTGGGTATGTTGGCAAGAATTCACCATGTCTAGCAAGTTCCGTGGCAAGTATCTGCAGATCATACCACTGGGCATTGCTCACCTACTTTTTCCTGCATCTGGTAACCATTACACATGGCGTAAGGTAACCACTTTTGTGCACAACATCATTGTGGGAAGGTTGTGGGTGGATCACCACGGGGAGATGGAGATAGTGAATCATGTCACTGAAGATAAATGCCATCTCAGGTTTATCCCCTACAGCTATTTCTCCAGAGAAGTTCCTCGAAAGGTGTGTGTATTTTTTTTTCATGATATTTTCTCTATAAAAAGTATGTATTTTTCTATGTTTTTATTTGTCTTACAAGAAAAAGATGCTTTTTTTAAATGAATGAAACATTAAAATTTTTTTTATAGTTAGCAGTTTGTAACATTGCAGTTAAATTTGACAATAGAATAATGTATCCTTTGTAACCTTTTGTTTCAAGGAATTTTTAAAAATAAAATGAGATTTAAATTTGTAATATTAGGACCTTTAATAAGTTATTACTTTTTTTTGTCTAAATAAATGCTTTATTTAAAATATAAGGTAAAAAAACATTTCACTGAAAGTATTGCTTGTTACTAGAGACCACTTTCTCCCATCTTTCTGGCAGCATATGAATCCCATGTTGGAAAAACGATGTCTTTTGATGCTATCTAAGAATTGATCCATTTTTTGGTATCTTCATAAAAATGGAAGAGATGCTCAGCCAGGCTATATATTATCAAATGAAAAAAGTGATAGTAGAAGCTATGACCTGTGAATAGGGGGAATAGGTAGGTTTTCACTGGTTTTGCAATGGGACCGAGCATTGTCTTGTAACAAAATCACTTTGTCATGTCTCTTGCTCATATAGTGGCCATTTTTTCTTTAGGGCTTGACTCAAATGCATTAGTTCAAATCAATTACGATCTCTGATGATATTCTCATTCAATTTGATCTGCTCATAATAAATTACACCCTGCTGATCCCACCAAATGAAGAGGTGAAGCTTTGAACCATGGATATTTGGTTTGGTGGACAATGTTGATGCATCCACTTTTCATCGCCTGTCACATTATGATGCAAAATACCTTTCTTTTTCTGCCATTGAAGCAGGTCATGTGAGAAAAAGCCATTTGACATCTCTCGGCTTCAACTCATATGACACCGAGTGCCCTTGCTTATGGATCATTCCTAATACTTTAAAACATATTGAAACTGATGACCCATCTACTTGTAATGATTTTACAAGTTCAGCTAGCATGTGGGTCTTGATCAAGCACAATTTCTCCAATTCTTTGTCTTCAAACTTTTTCGATGCACCATAGCAACATTTATCCTCAAGATCAAAATATTTAGTTTTGAAGCGTTGCAACCAGTTTCTGCATGTTTCTGACTAAGCTTCAGCACCATTAGACTCAACAAGAATCCTGCTTGTTTCAGCTGCGGATTTCTTTTGAATAAAATAGTGCGATAAAATTCCCAGCAAATACACTTAGTTTGGCACAAAACTAAACATTTTTAGAACCACAGCAGGGGGCGGGACGTTATTTATACTATGGCGAACTAACATACCCTGAAGCTCAAGGTTACATACACTACTTCCTTGTAGATGCATTATCACCTGAAATTGCATGTACATAGTTCTAGTTTTGCCATCTATTAGGAGAAAGTGAGAACTTATTCAAGGTCCTAATATTTTTATCACAATTTTTCTTACTTTCAGAGTTGTAAGAAAAAAAATATGTGTGATAGTTTTTTATGAAAACATTTCAAAGAATGATTTTATTTCTGCATCCAAATTTTTCTTACCTCAAAATATAATTTATCTTAAATATGAGAACAAAAATTTAATTGGCAAATCGTTTAATCATTTATGCATATTCTGATCAGATTTAAAGGAATATAGTAACCATTTAAAGAAATATGATATAAATGAATTTATCTAATCAATTAAAAGGGAAGTACTTTTAAAATGTATTTTTACTTAATTTCTTTTAAAGTTTAAAGAAATGCTGTATGATTCATCAAATTTTGATTATAATTTTTATGTTTAATTTTTATTTTACAATTATATAGGGTTTTTGAAATATTTATGAAAATTTTATACATATTTTTAATACAAAATCATTTTAAATGTGTACCTGTTCAAATTTTAAAAAATTAACATGTGTTCATTTACATCCATAACTGCAATATTTGTATTTCAATTTCAAAAGAAAAGGTTGAAGTATTGAGCAGCAATATTTTCTAACCCAGTCTTGCAATTTTAATACTAGGATTTTATTGCAAAAAAATTAATTTTTCCAAAGATGTGTTGCTTTTACAAATAACAGTTTTGAAAAGTATTTTCATGATACAATTTTTTTTTTTTTAATTCACAACTTTTAGAAATTTCTATCATTTTAGTCCATTTTATTAGATGGAAATTTTCTAAAATATTTTTTTAACTAAAGAAAAATTTTGATGCTTTTTTTTGTCCTTGGAAAATATGGCAATAGATTATTTAAAATCATTTATACTGTGTGTACACAGATCACATTTGTGTGCTTGATTTTTTTTAAAGTATCAATGGAGTCATGGATCTTGTTTGATTTCATCAGTCTCAAAGAGATTAGCAGCAACAACATTTATTTTATATTTTTTTATATTAAAAAAATTTTCTTTTTATTATGCTTTTTTTATTGATTCCCCCCCCCCTAGATCAAATAAGGTATAATAGCATGCTAATTTTTTTATTTTTCAAATATTGCCCCTTCTCCCATTAAGGCTTCTTGAGATTTAAAATGTTCATGAGATACTTAATTTCACTTTCGAGATAATATGTATAAATTTTTCAGATTTAAAATGATTAATTTTAAAACATATATTGCATCACAGTAATTGCCCTCTGTCCAAACATCAAGGAATTTTATTTATAAATGCTCATTTTTGAATTTTTTGGATTGATATTAGAGGGAGAGGAGTTGTGTTTTCAGATGGATGATATATTAAATGTTTATTTTTTCTTTAATGAAGGTTACTGGGGTTGTTACAGACCACGAGGGCAATGCTAAATTTGTCCTCCAGGGTACATGGGACAATAAAATGGAGTCTGCTCGTGTTCTGAACAGCCATGGATCTGTGAAGGGAAAACCTCTCTTGGAAACTTCCACACCCAAAACCATTTGGAGGAGACAATTCCCTGGGTTAGTGGTGCATGCTTTCTTATGTAAATAAATATAACTTTTTGAAAAGGGAATGGTTGAACAACTATGAACATTTATTTGAAAGTGTTAAAAATAGTATTTATGTGAACAAGTATTAAGGGGACACAGTACGATTCAATTGACCAAAATCGGTCAAAAAATCAAATTTTAATTTTTTTAGTCTAAATTATTTTATATATATTGTTCTATAACCTCACAAAATTTAAAAGATTAAAACTTAAAAAAACACAGAATTATGATAGCTTTCACGTTCGTTTTTCTTCACATCTCTACGGCAAATCAAAACTTTAAACTGACTTATCTCAGAAAGATAAAATAACTAGTTTATCTTCATTTAAAATGCTAAGGCTTTTTTTGTATTGCGCCTAATGCTTTGAATTTTTTTTTACCTATTGCTTAATAGTACATGTAACAAAAGTTGGTATGCATTTTTCAATCAAAGCAATATTTATTTTTTTAAAAATAATTGAACTCAGAATTTATGCATTTTTAAGAAATTTTCAATAAACATTCTTAAAAAGAAGTATTGTATCAATACCAATTATGTTAATGCAAAACCCATACCAACTTTTACTATAGTTTGACGTACTTGTAAATCAAATTTCAAGCATGTACGTACATTTTTGTAGGAGGAGTAGCATTTTAAAATCACTTCACAAATTTTAAGATTTTTCCTTAAAAAATTACATGGATAACTTTTTATGAAATTTTGAGCACAAAATCTCTTTAACATAGTATACATACATAGGAGGCAACCAAAAAAATTTTAAAAATCCTTAAATTAAAAAATTTTGCTTAAATCGTACCATGTCCCCTTAATTTTAAAAAATGACTTTTTCCCTCTTTGCCTTATTACAATGATACAGCTTGACAGATTTCTTTCATCTTTGATTGCAGCAATGAAACATGTATATTTTTACCTAAATAAATAATTGTTGCTCATGCCACCTGCCTGACATAGTCAGATCGAGGCCCACAAAATTCATCGTGGCAATGGGCTAGAAGTACGCCTGTCGTTGGCTCTAAGCCTTGAGCACCATACAGGTGACAGTACAATTTAGCTCGGAGAAATTCCCGAAGGAACGATAGATGGCGACGCCACCTATCTCCACCTTCACAATTTAAGCATGGAACTGAATTGGAGGGAAATTTTCTCCAGTTCCCTGCACTCGTGATTCAGCCCACAAGACTTTCGGACCCACTGATTTAACGAGCACGTGCTCCGCATGTACTCGGAGGGTATTTGGCAGTACGGGCATCGAACCCAGGCCTTCCGGTCCGGAGTCCGGTGCTCTAACCACTAGGCTACCCACAGCCAAAAAAAATAAATAATTCGTTTCATTTAACCATTAAAATTGTGTTGTTTTTCTGGTTGAAGATACTAAAATTTCATTAGAATTCATGTGGACAAAAAATACAAGTGCTACAAAGTTATAAAAATAATTTTAGTTTTATAAAAGAATTCAAACTTTCATTTACACACAGTAAATAAAATGAAATTTGAATTATGAATGCCGCATCAGTTCTGTTTATTATTCAGAATGTCATATTACTTCAGATATTGAAGTGGTTTTCAAAATGAACGAATTTCTGTAAGCTGATTAGGGATTCATTTACATCTGAGTAAAGGAAAATTGCTATCAAAACGGTTTTTCCTATATATGAAGGATTGTTTTTGAATACAGTTGTAAGCTTAATGTACTTGGACATCAATAATTGAGGAACAATATATAGTCATACAACATTATGAAATACCCTATGAAACAGGTGGGAAACAGCTAATGTGTTTACATATAATGTGCACTAGCCATTACCCTCCTGCTTTGTTACTACTACATATATATGTACACAGAATTAAAACTTAAAAAGAATTGAATTTGGTTTTTAGACGACAGAGCTATAAACAATCAATAAGGCACTTTGATTTTTTTATGCGAGTCATTGTCCAACTTCGCATCAGTAACAGAGAATAGGCAGAGGGAAACCCTATATTTTGGGTCTTATAGTTCCTAAGGTATCTAATTAGTGTTTTTTAAAATATATTAATAAGATTTTCTCAAAGGTAAAAAAAAGTCTGAAAATTTTATAAATAAGTTTAGGGAATTATATTGGTTGATAAAACATTATACATTTAACTATAAAAATGCTTAGGAGTCAATATTTTTGTTTCTTTTCAGAAAAAAAAATCACAGAAGTTTTATAATGATGACCTCAGAGAATATTAATGAAAATATATGTGTGAAGTGCAATTCTTGTACTGCAGATTGCATTTTTAGCCAGCAGGGTGGCGTGGTTAGTTTGTCATGGCCTTCTGCACTTAAGGTTGCGGTTTCAACCCGGGCCCAAGTCGGTGGATTTTTATGATGCAGAAAATCGACAGCAGCCATGTCATATGATTATATGGCATTTAAAATATTCCTAGAGTGCCCGTTTGGCTTGGGTGCTTTCAGCAAAATTAAATCCTAGTGCAGTTTTGCATCCTCAGAGCTCGGGTGCCTCCCTTTGGGGAGGAAACTGGGCATCAAAATTACTTGCGGTAATTGGTATTGCCTATATGGTGCAGCGCTAAAGTTATACCTGCTCCTGGGAAATATACTAGGTCTGCAAAGGTTGAAAATACCAATGTACAGCCTCATTAGGGGGGGGGGAAATATTGCATTTTTAGAATTTGAAAAGGGAGGAGGAGGGAGAAAAGTTCCCATGTTATATAATATAAAGAAAAAAGTTATTTTGCAAGATTTTAGTGTCTCATTTGATTTAAATTAATGTTGAAACTAAATTTTGAGATTTTATCGAATAAAACTGAATTTCAACTGTTGACATAAATACACATTCTATTATCACTGCTGCCTAGTTAATTAATAATTTGGATTGTTAAATTTTACTGATAAGAGTTCCATAACCTTGATAAGTTAGTTTCAATTTTTTATATAAATATGTTCACTATTCTGCAAGAATTTTCTGCTACTGCAGTTAGCAAACATCTCTTTTACTTCTAAACATTCAGTATGCTAGAATCTTGGGTAATTGAAATATTTTTTACATTTATAATTCTGCTCAAAAACTTAATTTTTCGTCTTGGAATATCATTAAAAAGAATTTTAATGTCTGAATTTATATGAATCAAATTTGAAAAAAGCTTTATAAAATATTTTAAATATTTAAAACTTTCCTTATCTTTTTTGAAAAATTCTACATTTTTTTTATGAGTAATTTTTATTTGTTATAAAAATGTTACCTCCCACTTTCTAAAAACATATTTGTATCAAGCATTTTTTTAAATCCTCTCCTGTTTCCTTTGTAAAAAAAATACATTATAAATTTTTTCTTTCTTTTTAAATTGTAGAGATATGATATAAAAAATTATTGTCATTTCAAGGCCATAATATAGGTAGAAAAGTTATTTAAAATATTCTACAACTATTCAAGAAGTTTTAGTACTTGTAAATAAGAGTAAATTTGTATACCAATATATTAGTACTGTTGTCAAAATAGTTCTTATTCTTTATATTCATATGTACATTATTTAACTTGTTTTTATAATTTATTGATATAAATTCTTTTTCTTTTAGAAGATAATGTTAAATATACATCTTTCAATCATGCTCAATTTAATCTTTTTGTGTTCATCTTTTTTTTTTTTAATAATTCATTTAAGTGCAAAAAATAAATATGAATTCTATTTGATTGTTGGCATAATTGTTTTTTTTAAGCAGTACCTATTTTATTTTATCTACTTTTGTACAGAGTTAAATTTTATGTAATCATCACACAATGTCAAAAGGCAAATGAACTCGAATTATTTATTTTTACAAATCTCCAGAAAATTTGGACTACCATTAGTAAACCTTTTTTAGCTTCTTACTGTATAAAAAGTTTTATGAATGAGTTTTTCATCCTTGCAGTCCTGAATACGAGAAGATGTATAACTTCACTGTGCTTGCTTGTCAATTAAATGAACCTGAGGATGGAGTGGCTCCTACAGATAGTCGTGTGCGACCAGACCAGCGGCTTATGGAGGATGGAGCATGGGATGAAGCCAACCGCGTTAAAGTGCAGCTGGAGGACAAGCAGCGTACGGTACGCCGCAAACGGGAAGAAGAAGCAGAACAGGCTGCAGCTGAGGGTTAGTAAGATATTTTGTAGACTGATTCGTGAAAGTAAAGTTTTTATGTCAGAAAATAGATATTTTCTGGCCTCAAATTTCCAGTATAGATCAGCCATTACAATAACCAGAGTTTAAATTGGGTTGGAAAATCTTTGTGATAAAATTTGGATTATGGACTCTGTTGGGAAAAATATTAAGTCTACCACTAATAGCATAATGTGTTGTTTTAACACATTAAATAGAATTAATTGAAGTTATAAATAGTTGTCTGATATATGTGAATTTTGATTGAAGAATTGAAATTCATTTAAGTTTTAAAAATAGCCACTGTTATCTGTAATCATACAAATAGCCACTATTATGCATAAAATTACAATATTTTATGTATATTAATTTTGAATTTTTTAGAAGTATTTTCTAGAGGTATATTAATCGTTTTTGTATCATTAGGGCTTTATATTTTCAGAAGGTCTTGTAAAATTCAGATGGGTTCTTGAAAAGTTTTATGAGTGAATATACTCTAAATCATGAGTCTCAATAAATCTTTTATAGAGTAGTTATCTTCTAAAAAGTATAGTATCTGTACTGTTTTTTTAATTTTTTATTCAATAGTATAAATATAATTTTAGATTTTTTAAAAAAAATTAAGGATTTTTATTGATATTTAAAATTCCTAATTTTTACTCAGTTTTAAAAAAATGTAAAAAACAGCTAAAATTGAGCCTCCTATTTAATAGAAATATTCAGTGATTCCTTTTAAAGATTTTTCTCTTATTTTACAAATAAAAGAAGTAAAGTTTTTATTCTCATGGTATAATTAATAAAATTATTTATATTTCTTTGAATAAATCATTTCAGCTAGTGAACAATTCTATAATTCATCAATTTGACTTTTAAAATCAAAGGTGTGGAAATTGATGAATTTCCTTTATGAAAAACTACTTAATTTTAATTTTTTTTTCTAAGTACCCGATTAAAGCAGAAAATAAAAAAAATCTTTCCTCTCTAGGACGACCTTATCAGGGCTATGAACCTATCTGGTTCAATAAAGAAACAGATCAGATAACTGGCAACCCTGTTCACAAGTACAAGGGAGATTACTGGAAATGCAAAGAGGTTCAAGATTGGACAAGATGTCCGGATATATACTTGTGATAACTGTTACAACTCTTTTTTTTTTAGATCAAACTCTGTATGTATTTTGAGGAGAATGGTTATTGAAACACAGATATATATACATAAAAGGACAATGTTGTATATACTATCTTATCTTTCAACGTTAAGCTTCCTTTTTATTTGTAATATTATCCGTGAGAATATTATTTTAATTGTTTGCCAGGCTGGAGTGCTTTCTCTCTAGATCCTAATCTTTAAACTTCTACGGTTAAATCTATTTTCATTACATTTCTTTATGAAGTATGTACATGAATTTTTGAGGCACATTTTTGTACCATTGTTTGGTTGGTAGTATTTTCTGGCAGTTATATAAAAATAAATTCAGTTTTAAATTTTTTTTTTTTTTTTTTTTTTTTTTTTTTTTTTTTTTTTTTTTTTTTGTTATGTGATGCATTCACAATAAGAAATTAATAGATTCTATTCAAGTAACTTTTGTGGGAAAAGTTTTTCACTTCTAGTCCATTCAATTTGTAAGTCAGTCAGGCATTAATTGAAAATAAAAATGTTGTATCACTTTTGACTCTGCCATATCAGAATTATTATCATTTTTAATATTTAGTGGGAAAGGGTATATGAAAAGGTACCTATTAATATCTTCTATCTATTCCTGAAATATACTGTTGATATTAATTATTATATGCATATTATAGTAGTTAAAAGAATGATTCTATACTAGCAGAGTTAAATGTGATTTATTAATTTTTATATTTGAGGAAAATAGTTCTCAAATTCTCTCAATATATTAAATAAGAAGAAAATATTAAAGGTAAAAATGTTTATTATTGTGTTATTAAAAAAGAAGCTCCATTCACATATGTATAACATAATTAGTTAAATATAATGAAAAAAAAAAACTGATCATATGTTTTGTTGATTTTTTTTATGCAATGTGTGCTTACTTTAGTCATGCAAGTGGGGAACTATAGCATAGGAATCGTCTAAGAGATTTCTATTCTTCTAAGGCCTTGTGTACATAAGGAAGTGCTTTCTCAAATCAAAACTAGGGTATATGATAACATGTAGCTTAAACTCATCTATCAATGCAATTGATTCTGTCTCCTATTTTGTTTGATTTCTAATTTTGTTCATCTTTTTTCAATCTCATGATAAGTTCTACAACACTTGCCAAAAATGAATTCCATTAAGTAATTTTTTTTTTTTAAATTGTGATTTTTTTTAGCTGTATTATTGTAAAATTTAGAAAAAGAGTGCTTACATGTACTATTTACATTTTATCTTTCAATGAAAGAAGCTGTGCTTCTTGCAATGTGTGATTTTCTTCCTCATAAGTGTGCATATATATATTTTCTTGTTTAATGATATGAAGGAAATATGTAAAACTTGCTTTTATGTGATATGTTTCTGAAAGTTAGTAAAAAATTCTTTTTTTTCGTGAAAGTTTTTCATATTGTGTCCTTTTTGTAAGAGAATGGTCTCTACCATTCATTGGAAATATAGATCATTTTTTGAGAAAAGTATTTATTTTCAGTGCAATTCACTTAACTTTGATAAGATAAAGTAGTTATAGAAATTACAATATGAACTTTGTTGATTTTTAGATGTAATCATCTAAACAAAACAATCTTTTAGTGGAATCTCAGTTTTTCACTGAAAAGCAATTTTTTAAAGATAAAGATATTATAATTTTATTTACATAATGTTATATTTTATTACTGTAACATAACAGAAAGATTGAGTTGTAGAAAATTCATTATTAAATCTTTCTTGGGAAAAGAAGAATTATTTAGTTATATAAAAATATTTCAAGGTGGAATTTTAATTGTATGGTCCCATATTTTTAAAATTCTAGAATCATGTGGGTTGCAATCTCTTTTATCAATAAATCATATCTTTTGCGATGAGCTTTGTTCTGTTTCCTTATTTTACTCTTATAAGCGTAATTTAGAAATTGGTGAATGAAATCTTATGGAGAACGAAGCATTTGATAAAGATAATTAGATATTAAATTTGAGGTTAAACTTAAGGAAAATATTTTGTATGAAATTAAGGCTTATTGCGGCATTACTTCTTTTATATGAAAAAAATAGATCTAAATAAAGGGAATACTTCATTTCCTTGCATTACTCCCTTCTGTTCTATTTGTTCACATTCACATGACAGCTGAGAAAATTTTGTTTTTAGTTATTGGGATTTGTATCCATATTTTCTTGTCCACCTAATTTCTGGATCTTTTCAACACATTTCTCTGGACATTTCAAATATGTTAATGTGTCAAAATGGTATTATCTTTAAATGCATCTTATTTTTATTTGATTCATGTTTGTTTTAATTAAGAATAAATATAATTTTATTGTTGAAAAACAGTTTCTTGAGACATTTCTTTATTGTTCTGTATTATAAATGAGGGGAAGGGGATGTTACGTGTGAACATATTTTAATTTTTGAAGTTCTCAAATTGTAATAAAGCAATCTAAGCTTCTCAAACTAAAATTTTGTTAAATATTTTTTGAAATCATGAAATTAGTAAAATATTTAAAAATTCAAACATTTAAGACAAAGAAAACCAAACTATATATGAATTATTTAGTTTGTTGGTTGTTGTATCATGGAACAGTATTTCATATTATATTGGGATGTCGGAAAAATATGATTACTCTTTCAAAAATTAATTAAAAATATACAAAAAAAAAAAGAAAAAAAAATCACTTGCGGATTTTTATACTCTACAAAGAAAAGATAAAAGTTTCTGTTTGATGAAGTGCAAACTGGATGGTGTAACATCCAGTTTTTCAACACTTTTGTTTCAAAATCGCCTCCCTGCAAGCACAAGCTCAAATTGTAGCATAGTTTATAAAAAGTAATATGCAACACATGTACAATGCAAATGTGGGAACCACCATGCTGGATTTTGGAAGTGAGAAAAAGTTCCCTGGGCAATGGATGGAAAGAGGAAGTCCCATACAATGGCCACCCAGATCTCTTAGACATAACACTTTTGGACTCCTTGTAAGGATACGGGAAAACAATCTTTATTTATCTTCTATTAGTGACACTGATGAAATGAAAAGTCAAATTACGGTGTCCTTTCAGATTGTTTTTCTTGTAATGCTTTATAGAACGAGGCTGGAAATCTCGTATAGACTTGATGCGTTACGTACAACTAATGGTGCGCGCAAAGAAATTGTGTAATAAAGCATTGTAAAAATACTGAAATTTTCTTTATGGAATGCACAAAAACTGTTAGTGAGTCTTTGTTTATTTATTTTTTTTGTAATTAATATTTTAAAGTGTAGTTATACTTTTTGGACACCCGATACTATCTTACAATTTTGTGTTATGGTTCTTTGGACCTTTTAGACTACTACTGTTACAAGAATAAAATTCTTATAATCTGAATTCCAAAAATTATATTCAGTAATTCAGATGAAAATGCATCTGCAAATGGACTGTTTCTAATAATTTCATTGGAGAAATAATGTGCCCCATACTAGGAATTAAAGGTAATTTCTAACTTGTTAATACACTAGAAAAAAACCTATAAATCAAAATCTTGTATATATTCTTTTCCTTTTAGTCATAACCATAGAGATATATGGGTGATAATTTTTTAAACAAAATTTTTCCTTCGTGTAAATTTGGACCATGAAACAACTTTGTCCAATTACTTGGGCCTTTTATGAGGAAAGAAAAAGTATATACACTCATGTCCATAAATTAAGGATTATTCAGAATCACTCACAAAATCGAACTGTAGACTAAAAATTTCACTTGAAGAATTACCACACATATCTTCAACAATAATTTGAAAATTACAGGAAGCCACCCACCAGATGACACCGATAATACATCACAATGACGAGAGAGTAAAAGAGGTGTATAAAAGGAATGGTGGCAAAGGAGTAAAATTGTTCACAAGCGTTTTTGTAAGCCACTTAGGGCAGTGCTTCTCAAACTTTCAATATATGCGACCCATCATGCCCCCCTCCATACAATAACAATGTATTGAATTCAATAATACTATACTTTGACACTAAAGCTACAATACGACTTAAACCTCTTATGTGCCACCGACGTAGTATATGAAAGTCTCCCTCAGCCAAAGCATTAATTTTCTGGATACACGTCATTCCAAAGTATGATCTTTTCTTTGCAGGGCTATCCATAAAATTATTGCGAGGGCTTTGGAATGCACTGAAAGGACCTTGACAGTGTTTGCAAAGAATTTATTTCAGAGAATTTTCTTATTCGTTTCTTTTCTCCTCCCCCTCAAAAAAACATCAAAATACGCTCGTCTACGTGGTAAACGGTGGCATTGGGGAGCGAATCGTGTAACTTTTAATCTTCAGTTAAGGAATTAATTACAAACCTTACAAATTATCAAGATAAGTGTTAATACAAGCCCATGGGGTCATTGATAATTATCAAACTTGTTCTTAACTTAGTATTGTTTAGTTAATAATAAAATATATACATTGTACAGTACTAATCCATTTATAAGTGTATTCTATTAGTGTAAATATGTATTCTATATTTTATTATATCAAAAAGAATTTTTTTGTTTACTTTCAGTATATTAATAAATTTTTAAAATAACCATTTGTTTTCGACTTTTTAATATGCTCGCGCCCCCCTTGTAGAGTTATCACGCCCCCCAAGGTGGGCGCGCCCCACAGTTTGAGAAACGCTGACTTAGGGACATAACTGAATAGTTATAACACAGAGGAAGCATGAGGATGTTTTTTTATGTTGTAAAATTATCGGCAGCATGGAATACAGCATACTTGGATGGAAGTATCGTAGGAACTTGAAATTACCCAAAGTGTCATCTCTAAGCATTAGAAATGATTCCAAGATGACAGAAACGTCGGTAAACATTACAATACAGATCGCCTCCGAGTTACAACACCGAATGAAGACCGATGTTTGGCAGTAACTCCAAAAAGAACCAGACGGAGTAGAGCAGTGGTTGCCAAACTTTTTTACCTCACGGACCAGTAAATTCATAATTTAAATCTCGCGGACCACTAATAAGATTTTTTAAGTGTTAAGTTATTGTTATGAATCGAATTATGTTTCACAATGCATCTTAAAACATAACTGAACTTTATGGGTAAGTATAAGTATTCCATATTTTTCTGGGGACCAGCTAAATTTTCTCGCGGACCACCACTTTGGTGACCTCTGGAGTAGAGCATCTGACCTGCTTCGCGCGCGTCAGCTACCTTCAGCCACAGGTACGACAGTTTCAAAACAAACCGTGGACAGACATTTAAGACATATTGGTTTATATATGCTCGCAGGCTTCTCAGATGTGTTTCGCTCACAGCAACTCAATCTCCAATGGTTAGCCTGGGCGTCACAGTGGGCTTGTGTTATGTTTTCCGACGAGTCTAGGCTTAGCTTTAAATCTGATTCCCGTCGGACTTTCATATGGAGAACGCCAGGTACCCGTCACCTCCAAGCCAACTCATTGAACTGGACGGTTATGGTGCTGTAAGATTGCTCGTTTTGAGAAAATTTTACTGAGTTCCAGAATAATCTGCATGTTAGAATCGGAACCATGACAGGCCAAATTTGCAGGGACATCTCATTCTGAAACATTTGCATTTGTTTAGGGGTGTCATGAGCACAGAATGTTTGTTTATGGATGACAACGCCTGTCTTCACCAAGCAAACATCGTAAACGAATGCCTTCAATCTGAGTTTATTACCCCAATAGAATGGCCAGCATTCTCACCTGGCTTGAATCTGGCACAGCAGGTGTGGCACATGCTTGGCCAACGAGTTTGATCCCTTCAACCACGTCTTACATGTGTACCGGAACTTCAGAAAGCATTGCTTGCTGAGGGGAGTAATCTTCCCCAAGATCAGCTCGATAATTTGATGCTCAGTGTTGTACGAACTGTATTTCATCGCATGGGAGATATACAATGTATTAATTATCATACCAACCGTGTAGTATTAAGTTTTGTAATGAGGATGTATTTTGTAATGGCTCCAGGGAACAAAAATCGTTGTTTTTATGGATATCACACATACGTCATCTTTTTTGTTCTTTATCTTTTGTTTAATAAATGAATTTATTAGATAAGCCCCGTTTGTTTTGTTTCCGAACCTTTATTTTCTGGAGTTGGCATTGTCCTTAATTTATGGACATGAGTGTAGTATCTTCTAAGCGTGTGACACAAGCCAACTTGACTCAAACTAACACCCCCAACAATTAATGGAATTAAATGATCGCATTCATGGTACACACTTCAAATATTATATGTATGTATATGTATTACAAACTTGAAAGGGGAAAATTAGTTGACAACTTATTTTATTTGGCTGTTTTCAGATGTGGTGTAAAAAATTTAAGCAACAATTTAAGTTTTAAGCAGATAGGGCCATGAAATTGCGGAAAAGGAGTTATCAGTGCACCGAACATACAATTCAGTAGAAAGG
Source organism: Trichonephila inaurata madagascariensis (assembly GCA_019973955.1). Taxonomy (NCBI): domain Eukaryota; kingdom Metazoa; phylum Arthropoda; class Arachnida; order Araneae; family Nephilidae; genus Trichonephila; species Trichonephila inaurata. Next base: position 12,928 of record BMAV01001357.1, on the reverse strand, counting down.
TGATGCGTATGCAAATGTCAGGTACAAAACGTCATATGCGACGTGAGTGTATGGAAAACGCGTGCAGCTCAAGACTACAATTAAAGAATGAACGGAGGCGCAACTAAAGACATTTGCTGCAAGTACAAGTGAATTCTTTAGTGAAATGTGGTTATAAGAAACCTGGATAATAGATCTGGGGATGACTTCACACGTCGAAGAATAATCGGAAATCTGGAGGAGGGACGTAGTTTGACCAGTGTAGCTAAAGAGTTAGAAATCTACCAAAGTGTCGTTTCGCGCGCGCTTGGAAAGCCATCCAAATCATAGGTACAGCTGTTAGAAAGGTTGGTGGTGGCCATTGTAGGAAAACAACTGCAGTGGATGACCCATATATCGTTCAGGCGAAAAATGCCCGATACTAGTTCAACAAGCGCTATTGCTCAGCAACAAGTTTCGCGACTTACTGTGACCAGACGCCTTCACAAAGGGGGCCTATTTACCCACCGTTCTGAACGCTGCATCTCTTTGAAAGTTGGCCATCGACAGCACCCTATTAGAGTGGTGTAAGGAGCTCAAAAACATTTCAACAAGACTTGTTTCCTTGTCACAATTCGAAATTGGTTCATACTTTTACGCGTAAAATAAAATAAACGTGCTATATTGGCTTGAAAATTACCCAGACTTAAATCCTATTCAAAACTGATGGCAAATTCTCATGAATAGTTTTGCTAAGATGAATCGTACGCGCGACAACAGAGCAAATGATAAAAGGGCTATACTAGTGCATTTCCAAGATGATGAAATCAAGAACATGTATGCTACTCTAATGAAGTCGATGCCAAGACGGGTTGAAAAGGCCATTTCTGCTAAAGGAAGACCTACTTCGTACTAATATACAGATTTTTCAGCCTTTTTAAGGTATGCAATGATAAAAAGCTAAGGTTTTAGAAAAAAATCATTTTTTTCTATTTGTCTCAATTAATTCGAACAGTATAGTATGTTTGTTATACATAGTTGATTGTTTGGCTGGGGATATAAAGCAACACACACACAGAGATCCTATATTTCATATTCTAAAAATATCATCTTCCCAATCAACACTGCTTAAAAAAATTATTATTTTTTTTAATTGTCTTTTATGCTGGTCATGTGCAATTATGAAATCTATGATTTGATTAACTTGGCCTATTTCAAACACTATTTCGAACTTAGCACTTGTTGGTGAATGATGCAATGAAAACCTATTTTTGGATGACCAGCTTCATTTTGCAATAATTTAACAATTTATTTCTGGTCCAGTGAAATTAGATGTTTCATCTGTTACGGAAATAATTCGTCGAAAATCTAATTTGAGAATTTTCAGTTCATTGACTACAACTTCACAAATATCAATAACTCTCGTTCTCTGTGGTATATTGGCTAATTTTAAGCTCCTTGTATATTTTATTCCCCTTTTGGAAAAAATGAGCATTAAATACCAATCTGGTTAGTGTGACTGCATCAGTTGTTACATCAACTCTCGTAGCTCTATACTATCTTTAAGTTGATCAAAAGTATTGGTGGATTCATTTTTAAAATCACATCTTGAATAGTATTTCTACTTGCAACTCTCGAATTATTTTATTTATTATTAAAGCAAACTGGTGGCAGTTTTTTTTTTTTTTTTTTACAAACTCTTCATCTGCAAATTCTTTTGATCATTAATTAGGCTTCCATTTGAGAAATTTCATAACTTGCTTCTGCAACTTTGTTATTAGTTTTCACGAATTATGAAAATAAATTCATGTATTTTTCTCCAACTTTTAACGACTGAGAAATTGGTTTTTTTTCTCAATATTTTTTTAGCATTTCCTTAAAGATGTTTCAAAATGTCCCTAGAGAGATAGGGGATGTCCTAGGTACAATAATTGTAGAATACACAAACCGTAACTGCTTATATATACCATAATCAACGGAATTAAGCCGACACTTGAGCTTTCACCTCACTCTTTAAACTCCTATGTCATGCCAATGTGAGAAACTTGACATTCGCTCTTCTACACGGTGAATCTTGACATCAGAACTAGAACCCACAATTCGACAAAAATAATCCCGATCACGAGTTCGCGACCATGCGCACTCGGCTACCGTGGCCACATCATATGAAATAAAGGGTCCAGATTCTTATTTGTTGAACTTCAGTTGGAAATAATGCTTTTAAGAAACGATTTGATATTGGTTCCTGGATCGCGTAAACATCCCTACTTACATCACTGATTATCTCTTCTATGGCACGACAGCTCCGAGTGGGCTTTGGCCTTCTCAAAAATTTTCTTCCATCTCTCTGTCTCTCTCTTTTTTTTTGCCATGATTTTCCAATTAATCACTCTTTGGGTAGCGAAATCCCTTTCTGGGCAGTCAACCCACCTGAGGTTGGGTCGACCCCTAGTTCTTGTTCCAGCGGGCTTGGCCAAAAAGATTTTCTGTGTCGAACATTCTTTGTTTATTCTAATAACGTGGCCTGCCCATTTAATTCTTTGAGTTTTTTTTTATATATATTTCACAACGTCTAGTTCCCTGAAGTCACGGTAAAGTTCTAAATGTGAGCGACTGTGCCAAATGCCATCCACTTGAGTTTCTCCAAAAATCCGACGCTCAAAGAATATTTTCATCATTTCGTGTCATTGCCAAAGTTTCTTCTTCACCATGGTTCAAAATTACGAGGTCCGTCACCCAAAGCCCTCGTGTAGCTGAACAATGCGCGTTAATATTCACTCACTCATTCACTTGCCAAAGTTTCTGATAAGTGCTTGAATATATAGGTCTAAATAGACATTTATAAATTAGTAGTTTAGTTTTCCTTTTAATAAAAT